>APFE030394842.1:156886-206967 GCA_000404065.3 Pinus taeda
CATTTCCATGGATTTCGTTGGAGGACTGCCTAAATCTAGGAAAGGTCATGATTATCTATATGTTGTTGTGGATAGGTTCAACAAAATGTGTATTTTGATACCCTGTAGTAAACAGAATACAACTGAACAAACTGCAAAATTATTCTTTGAATATGTATGGGTTCATTTGGGATTACCCACTTCTATTGTATCTGATTGAGACACCCGATTTATGGGAAGGTTTTGGTCTAGTCTGTGGGAATTAATGAACACCAAATTAAAGAAGAGCACAACTTTTCATCCATAAATAGATGGCCAGATAGAAGTAGTTAACAGGACGATGATCTAGTTACTGAGAGGATATTGCAACAAACATCCTAAGCTTTCGGATAAGCACTTGTTCTATGTGCAGAATGATTACAATAGAGCCAAACACTCTTCTACAAAGAGATCTACTTTTGAGACCTGTTTTGGTTTCATACCAAGGTCTCCTTTGGATTTTGTCTTTGGTAAAGATACCATGGTTGATAAACATAGTGATGTGGACAAGGCAACTAGGTTCATTGAATAGATCCAAGAGATCCACCAGGCAGTACAGGAACAATTGGAAAAGAGCCAGGCCAAGTACAAGGCTAGGCATGATAAGCATTAGATGGAGCATAGTTTTCAAGTTGGAGACCAAGTCTGGCTGTATATCAGCAAGGATAGAATGCAAGGTGAAGGTAAAAAGCTAAAACCTATTAGGTATGGACCCTTCAGGATACTTGAGAAGGTTGGTGAGAATGATTTTGGCCTTGATCTGCCAGCTTACATGCACATCTACTCAGTCGTGAACGCAGATTGCTTGAGGTTGTTTAAACCTTCAATGGTTGAGGACCCTGAAGAGCAGAGTCAATTACCTTCTGTTGATGACCTGCTACTTGAATATATTAGTGAATTGCAGGAAGACACATTGCTGGACAGGAAGGTAGGACAATGTGCAGTGGACAAGTGGAATACCTCAGAATTGGGTTTAAAGGTTCAAAGTCAAGTAGTGCGAAGTGGATTGAGATAGGAAAAGTGAGACAACAGTTTCCTCACTTAGTCGATGCTTGAAAAAAACCAACTTTTAGTGGTCCAAAAGCTTTTTCAGTAGGAAGGCTGTGATTCGAATCGGATCCATAAACGACTAACAAAGAACCTTGACTGTATCGGGACAAAACAAATCTGTAAAGAATCCAAAACAACATCAAAAACACATTGGACTAGTGGCCATGGCAGCCGACGTGGAACGACGAGGACCTCAGCCAAAGCATGATAACCGAGGCCCATGGAGACTGCGCAGGTGGCCAAAGTAGCCCTTGGGAGCTCCAGATCGGGAAAAGGAGGTGATTTTTGTGCTAATTGTGCATCACTAGGCAAATAGGGCCGAAATGGGGGAGCCTTAAGCCCTTGGTCATGTTGGGAGCCATAGAACCGCAGGTAGAGAAACAAAAAGCGCTAAAGTGCAAAGGTGGGACCCGTGCCCTGGAAACCGGCGGTTTTGATTGGGGCGCCCTTGAAAGATAAGAGGTTTTGGAGGAGAGAAGAATGATCCCACTCAGCGATCGACACATGGTGGCAGAGGTGAGAGAAAAATCACCGTGATTGCGTGCTATCGGTCGAGCAAGTCAACCACACTCGATGTGCATATGATGATGGATCTGGAGGAGCCCAGATCGGATAGCTGAGATTGCGCTCGATGGAGGAAGTTAAATCGACAGGGAATTAAGCCGCGATTTAAAGGGATTTGGAATCCGTTGACCGCCACGGTGGAGAAAGAACGTATCCATGGCATAACCAAAGAAATGAATTAACAATCAGGCTGGCGTTGTTCCGATGAGGACACGTGGCACTTCTCGAGCATTCATGCCAATGCCAAACAGGGAACTCCAAGTGTAGTTGTAGAAGGTGAATCGATGCAGGCGGGAGAGGAACCGAACAAGCATAGGGATCGAATGGTTAAAGCCATGAACATAGACAATCAAAAAGGAGGATTTTGAGAGGAGTCCAAGTGAACAAGAGAGATAGTGAATAGTGAACCCTGAGAGGAGGAATGAACACAGAGAACAATAAAGCCAAGTAGAGGAGACAGAGGGCCGAGTTGATAACAGGCAGCATCGAGCACCAAAGAGCTTGAAGATTCAAGCCTTTCCATAGAGGAATCTATCCGGACTGAGCATTACATTGGCTCTTTCCACTGTAGACCAACGATCACAAAGCTGGTAGGAAGAAAAAGAGTTTGTGAACTCTAAGTGGCTTGGGGAATCCAAGAATCACCCTACCTAGCAAAATCTACTTCAGGAGAACTCATGTTGAGTCCCTGTATTGTAATTTCTCTGCTGTAAGACACAATAAAACAAGGCCACCACTAAAGCTGGACTGGAGATGTAGCCCTAGAGAATCGGGTGAACTCCTTATTAAAAACTGTTTGTGTCTTTGTGTTGCTTACTGTATTTCTCTGCTGTCTTTCCATTTAAATGTTTGTGCATTTGCAATCTGATCGATCTGTTGCTTGAATAACATAGAACACACATCAGCACATGAGTCTGTAATACCTTTTGTATAACAAAGCTTCAACTGAGGTCACTCATAGGGTGATTATCAGATCAAGAAAGCACACCTAAAGTGGTACTTTGAGTGTACGGTGGGCCCAAAAATGAGTTTGGTGTTGAAATAGAATGAAGGGTACCACTATGAAGATGATGTGGTCACGATCCTTACGTCTCTAATGATTTTGAAAAAGGGGGTCCCGATCTCCTTTACTAGGCTCGAGAAGATGACAAAGAGGGTGATATATAGGGAAACATGGACCATATGCCACCCATTTGTACTTGCTATTTTGGGAGATTAGAGCTGTTCCAAGAGCTATTTTCTGTCGTTGTGGTCAGCCTATGCACTCAAAAAACACACAAGGAGAGACAAATTAGAGCACATAACCCTACATTTTTGATTTTGGTAGACTAGGTTAGGTAGGTTGTATAGGGGTGACTTGTACAACCTATTTTTAAGGTAGAAAAACTAACTATGCGGGTGACTGAGATTTAGTCGCGTAGTTCCACAGGTTTCTTAGCGATACTCGCGAAGCCTACCTATGTTTTAGCCAGGAAGCCGCACTAACAGTGCATATTAGGGGGGTGGAAAGTCACGGGGTTGTTGGTTTGACAACCCCATGACAACATGGACAAACAACACACAATCTGCGCGCTCGTGATAAGAACATGCACGTGGATTGTATCTTTGTTCAAAGAATATTTGCATGGTAGGGATTGACATCGCTGCAACTGAGTGACATAAAAACACATAGAGTGTACGTCTATATGAGAAATAGATGCATAGACTACACACTTGTTATGAGAGAAAGTACACGGATGAGAAAAAAGTGATTGTTTGAGCCTAAGAGGTTGATGTCTTACCTTGTACATCCTTATTGGCAGGATGGGTATGTTTTGGAGAGAGCATGACTTGGAGTCTCTTCACACAACTATTGCTAGAGATGCTACATCTAGTGCTACATTAGCAAGATGGGGATTAGTAATTTTTACTTAGAATCCCATTTTGGGGTCGTAGGATGCATTCCTACATTTCTTTATATGGTGGTAGGATGTGGAGCATGAGGTGTTCAACATCAGACGTATAGATCTATGTATTTCCCCTGTTGTAAACATATATTTTGTTACTATATTGGTGCCTCATGGGGAGGTGGGTAGGTAGATATTCATGTATGGGCGAGGGCTCACTATGGGCCCAATGTGATTGATGAGGGTAGCATTTGGGTTGGGGCTATTATAGATCTTGCCGAGTGGGCTGCGCTAGTGATGATTGTATGACTCGCTGGGTTGGTTGCCACTCACTAAGTGTCGAGGCCTCAAATTACTATTTTGGAGAGGCTGCAGGCTAGCCATTTCTTTGATTGGGATGGATTTTTGTATAGGGGGATGGTGTCAGAGTTTACATAGGTGTGGTAGGGAAAGTCGTTGAGTTTTTTCTATGCGAGCATCCTGTGTAGCATTCTGTATGAGAGGGTAGTGATGCTACGTCATTTTGTGGAAATGCCACCAGGTCCTGCTATAGACCCACAAATTAGGTAGTTGGCTCCGGTGATTCCATGGGCTAGTGGCGATGAGGTGGGGCATTACTGGAATTCAACAATGGAGGGTTTGTACATATCCAACCCTCAAATGATTCTAGAGTACCCCTACCGTGGTGTGGACTTCAATGGCAATCCGAACATGGGGTTTAATCCTGGAAATGCTTGGGGGCCAGGAGGTATATGGTTTGTGTTTTTCCATTTTTGCATTCTCACATGTATATGTGTTATATATTTATGATGATGTTGATATCATGTATGTTTTCTTGCAGATTTTGGTCCACGTGGACAATCGATGACCTACCTAGTAGGAAATGATCCTTGGCAGATGGGGGTAGTTTGAGTGGAGGCTGTGCCGCAATGACAAAGAGATTCCAAGGCTTAGGAGGAGCCTAAGGGGTCGACACAACATTGTCAGATAGAGATCGGTGGTCCCTATAGAGAGGGAGGTAGCTCGTCTGCCTGCGCATAGATGACCAAGTTATGGGAGCGTTCCGAGGTGGCAGAGGCTCGAGGAGAGCCTATAGAGGTGCAACTAAGGGATTCAAAGGATGCATAGGGTCGAGCAGCTACCCTGGAGCGGGGGATTCCCGAGGGGGGGTGGGATGGAATAGGGGAGGAGATAGTGGAGGTGGTTATGGTGTGTGACATATTCTAATGCCCGATCCTTCATCGCCTTGTGATGGAAGTAGTGACTCCACATCCCATTCTAGCACCAGATAAGGAAGTTGGACCTCAGGTGGTGGGCACAGGGGGTGGAGGGTTACAAACCTAGATATTTCTTTTGTATGTACTAGGGAAAGCACCCATTATGAGGATGCTCCCCTGTTTGATGACTTATGTGGTAAATGTGGTATGTTTCTTGATGGCGATATATATGTGGTACATGTTAGTCTAGGATTTGATTAGATATGTGGTCATTTTTTATGATTTTGATTTCTTGGTATATGTGTAAATGTGATATGATCAAAACCATGAGCCGGCCTTCCCACATGCATATATTTTTGAAAAAGGGATGGATCAAAACCTTGAAGGTTTTGTTCAACTACAATACAACAAGATGGGAGTCAAGGAATACATGCAGGTGACTGATAACTATATGGGAGGCATTGACCAAGAGTCCTATGACGACATTGTATTCAGCTTGATTATTGGTGGCTAACTCGATATATATTCCATTGCTAAGACACGGTGTGATTTCAAGAGAGTATATGGCCCAGGCTACTACAACAAGGTTTTCCAACAATTGAGAAGCGCCATTAATGAACCTGTGATGATAGGCTGGTGGATGATCCATTTGTGACACATGATGTGAGATAGAATTTAGAGTATATCCATGATGAAGTGGTCATCATAAAAATAATTAATTGTTCATACATTTACATTCTAGGGCTACTTTCAGTTCTGTGGATGGAATTTTTTAAGATAGAGCCCATTGATAGGATCTTTGAGGCAAGTCCCATCGGGCTCTACTAAGATGTATGCACCCTTGAGGAGGTGATGCTTGACAATGTATGGGCCCTTCCATCATATATCAAATTACCCTGGTCCTAACACTTCTTTGGAAACAATGTAATGAAGGGCTAACTCCCTCTCAATAAAAGACTGGGAGGTGACATTGCGATCAAAAGAGGCTTTAGTTCGATTTTTGTGTGCTTTGTTATGATGGAGAGATTCTCGTTGAATTTCATTGAGATGTTCTAGTTTCACAAACCTTTTGTCTAAAGGTGAGGTGTTAGTGAGAAGTTTGATGGCCGAGTGCAATGAAGGATCTCGCACTTGATGGGGAGGTCAAATTGAACTGCATAGACTAACTGGAAGAGTGTGAATCCTTTAGATGCTTTGACCATTGTGTGGTATGCCGACATGGATGAAAACACCATGTGGTGCCAATTTTTTTTGTGGTTGTTCACAATACAAAGAAACATTTTTCTTAGGATTTTGTTGACAACTTCTACCTGGTCGTTGAACTGGGGGTAGTATGGGGAAGCAGACTTATGGGAGAAACCAAGGTGTTGAAATAACTACTGAAATATTTCATTCTCAAAATGTTTCCTGTGATCAGATACCAACTCCTTGGAAACATCGAACCATGTTATGACATGGTTAAAGAAAAATCATGCAACATTTTCTGTGGTGTTATTATATGTGGGGATGGCCTCTACCCATTTCATGAAGTGGTCAATGACAACCAAAATGTACTTATGGTTTCTTGATGATGGAGGGTTGTAGGTCACGAAGTCTATGCCCCATTTGTAGAAGGGGTCGGTGACGATGACTAGGTGTAGGGGAGTTAGTGGCTCATGCCTTATGAGCATATCTTTAGCACCGCTCACATATTTTGACTACCTTAATACAATCATGGAAAAGGTTTGGCTAGAAATAACTGATAAAAAGTACTTTCTGTGTGGTGGCCATCCCTGAGAGGTGACCACCACAAGCCCCATTGTGACAATCATTTAAGACCTTCTTGGCTTTTTCGTGGGTGAGGCATCAATGAAGGATGGTGTTGATGTCCCATAGATAGAGGACATCCCCCAAACAGAGGTAACAAGGGGATTTGTGGCATATGAACCTCTCACATCATGAGTAATATGAGGTTTGAACTTCTGTGTTCGTAGAAAGAGGAGAATTTCATCGTAACAGGGGTCATTTGTTGATATTAAGAACACATGTCATCGAGCAAAGCATCATTAATGAGGGATACTTGGGTCTTTGTTGGGAGATTAGTGATGAAATTAGCAAGGAAAACTACCTTCTTACTCTTGGGGGAGTCAAACTAAAGACTAAATTCTTGTAGAATAAACGACCCATCAAGTATATTTGTGGTTCATCAAATTATGAGTGAGTGAATACCACATATGGTTGATATTTTATACTACGATGGGGGTCTGTAATATTATGTAATGTCAAAGATTATATACAGAGGGCATGAAGGTTAAGGCTGTCTTTTTGGTTGGCGCATACTTCAACATATGCCCAAAGAGGTTCTTGCTGACATAATAAATTACCTACTCTCTATTATCAGGTCCTTCTTGGACCAATACCCCAGCAAATGCTATGTCATATGCTGAGAGGTATAAGGTATAGTCCTTGTTGTGGTCATGAGGGCTAATCAAAGGTGCCTGAGATAATTTGTATTTAAGAGCTTCAAATGAGATTTGTGCCTCTTTATCCCAATGGAAAGGGATATATTGACAAAGTAGGCGCAAGAAGCCATGTGCACAAGTAGCGTTGTCAAGAACAAAGTGGCGTAAGAAGTTGGCCTTACCTTGTAAGCTTTAAAGCTGCTTTAAATTTTTGGGGGTGGTATTTCCTTGATGGCATGGATTTTGAGAGGGTCGAATCTAATATCATGTTGGGAAATAATGAATCCCAATAGTCATTTTGTGTTGACGCAAAAGACACACTTGAGAGGCTTCAAGTAAAGTTTATATTGTTGACATCTTGGAAACACTAGGCGAAGGTCCTCCAAATGGTCATTGCACTTTTTGGATCACACAGTAATGTTTTCCCTATAGGAGAGAATGAGATGAGCCATATCATGGAAGATATAATTCATGGCTCGCGGAAAAGTGGCACCAACATTTTTAAGGCCAAAAGGCATCACTCGGCATGCAAATGTGCCCCATGGGGTTGTGAACATTGTTTGATACTAATATATGTGGTGAATATGAATTTAATTATACCCAGAGAACCCATCCATGGAAAATTTTAGGGGCTAATGTTCGCATAGTGGGCTAATTTTCCATGATTTTTCCACAAAAACGATTCGCTAATTTCCAGTCTTTATAAAAGATGATTAACCCAAATTTTAGAATATAAAATTATTTTACCTTAAAAATTGCCAACATTATATAGAGACTATATATAAAATCATTATAAAGTTGAATAATTTTACAAATATATCAATACACATTTATAGTTTTCATATTAGGGATTAGTGAGATTCGCAATTTTTTTTTTAAACTTCAAGGAAACTTTCCATTCTTAAAATTTTCCTTGAACCCATCCATGAAGGATAGGGCTTCGCGACCTGCACAAGTGTTGATGACTTGTTCTATGAATGGCATAGGGTAATTGTCCTTGGGACATGCTTGGTTCAGATCTTGAAAATCAGTACAAACGTGAATGGTGCGTCATTTTTTCATGACAAGTACAGGGTTAGAAACCCAAGAAGTGTAAGTGATAGGATATATTAAACCAATTTTGTGGAGTTTATCGATTTCTTGCTTGATCGCTTTTTCCTTAGAGGGATGTAGTTGTTGTTGTTTCTTCCTAACAGGGTGAGTGTTAAGCCAGGTGTACATATGGTGTTCCACAATGGTGGGACTGATACTTGGCATCTCAGAGTAAGCCCATGAAAATATATCCCTATATTCTTGGAACAAGGAAGTGTATGAGGCCACCTCTTCTTGAGAGCAAGATGTCCCCAGCAATATCTCTTCAACTATGCCAGGTTTGTTTGAAATATTAACCTTAATTGTAGGTGAAATATTTGACATGTTCCCTTCCTTGAATTCATCTAGTGTCGGGATGGGATCCTTAAACCAATCAACCTATCCTAGAGGAAAAAATTCTACCTTCTTTCCTTTTTTCTTATTGCTTATTTTGGCGCCAACTAATGTTGATGCAAGCATTGCTTGTTGTGGGGTGTTATCCTAAGGAGGGGCTACAAGAATGACACCTATTGATGTGTTGCCTGAATTCACTAACATGGCCGGAGGGGCGAGATACCAAACCGGTATCGCCAGAGCCATATTGGGCAACAAGAGTGTGCCAATGACTTGGTGTAAGACAAAACCAGGTGATGGGGATAATAAGGGTGTTTGGGTGATACAATATGGTAATAATGAAGGATAAAAACTACATTTCTATTGGTATATGGAACTGGTTCTTGATCTTGATGGGTGTTTGATGAACTCATCACGTACATCAGGGCTCCCGTGGCCAGAGGAGTATCCTCTATCATAGGTGGGTCTCTTGGGTATGTACCAAGGAGCGTTGATGGTTTAAATTTTCCAAGGCCTAATTCAATGTAAGTTGTGATCAACTCAGGAGAAGGTTCGACAAAAGGTAACACACCATCAGGGGAAGTTAATGTCTTTTTCTCATAGTATGTGAGTTGGTCAATTGTGATAATTTTCCAATCATGGGGGGACATTATTACCCTAAATACAAAAGATGTTATTGTTGACATTTCATACATATAACTTTAGCCAAGAAGGATATTATAATCCAACTGTGCATTCAACACTTCGATGTCTATGAGCACAATTTTACTAGCAAGTTGTACCATAACGCCTTGGTACATGCCTATAGGAACTGAAGGGCGCCCACTATCTGCTCTGAGAGTGACGTCATATTATTTCAGTTTGGGAGATCCAATTTTTTTCCAAATGTTTATGGACATAATACATGTATATTCCCCCTCATTGACTATGCAATGGTGGATGGTGATATTCTTGACTGAGACCAGAAATTGAAAATAGATATCTGATGGAAGACGTGGGGTGGCTTTAACCAATTCAAATACCACTGAATGAGAATAGGCAAGATCAATCACTCCAAATGGAAAAAACAAGGCTTCCCATTAGGTTGGGCATGATTGCGAAACTTCCAATGCTGACACAGCTGAAGGAGTTTGAGCTAAGTCATCAACAATGTTATAGCTATGAGCAACCTTTGGGTTCTATCGATCTCGTCGCAAAGGACCTTTAACCATATTTTAGCTGGTTTCCATGGCATATCAAGGGATTTTCAGAGATGTTGTAGGCTTTGTGGTAGTCGAGGTAGAAAGGTTGGTTTTTGGTGGAGTTCCATACTCTCGATTGTGTATTTACAGGAAAACTTCTTCTCTTGCCATGAAAATGTCGTGGCTTGAGGTACTTTGGGAATTTCCTCTAGGAGGATTTTGATGTAGTTGGGAGAGTTCCTACTGAGTATTAACCACTCCTTGATGGGGGAAGGGATGCTGCATTATTGTAGGTTGTTGGTTTCCCCCCCTTTCCCCCACTATCTTTCATCCTCTTCAACTCTGGGAGTTAAGGACAATGATGGGTATAATGAATGTATTCACTGTAGATGGCACAAGCATGTTTAGTTCATAGACTTGTGTTCTTTTTTGGCCTCTATGAGTTGTTATTAATCTATCCTTGGTTTTTATTCTGGTTGGGGTTGCCCCCAACTGGTGCCCACGGAGGTTGTTGTTGATTATTGCCCCCCTATATAGGCTCTCCCTTTTATTTGCTCTTTTATTTTTTCTTAACAGTGTTAGGTGGGTTAGATGTGTTTAGTTGTTCATATGATTGCTACTATTGAGTGAGAGAGGGTTTCACTAGATTAAACCTTGCATTAGTTTGTGTTGGTGGGTTATTCTGTTGGGATGCGAGGAAAGGGAAATATTGATTACCTTGTCCCTAACTGGCATATGCGTTATGGGAAGGGGGAATTGATTCCACGTTCCTAGGGAAGTATTGATTTACCTATGGTGGATGATATAGGCTACCCTACATGGGAGGGTATTGACCACCCTGAGTGGGCTAGTATTGTTAACTTGTATAGCAGGATTCTACACAGGCATAGGTTGACAAGGGTAATATCCTTTGTGGTGTGGTGGTGGTGTTGTAGCACCAAATGGTTTGCCACTGTAAGTGTATCCAAAGTACTGGAATTTGTTGTGGGGTTGGTTTTTTCTATGGTCACAATCAATCCATTGACAACATTGGATGTGCCTAATGTCTCTTGTTTAAAACTTTGCAGGTGGGGAGTGTTTGGAAGAACATGATAGAGGTATCTAGATTGTGTGTATATGAGTTCTAATAGTTGAGATTTTATAATGGCCTATTCCTCATTTTTTGGAGATGAATTTGCCACATATTTTTAGTTTCAGATGTGAGGGATCTAAAAAACAAGTTGAGGTGGAGTTTGTCTTCCAAATGTTCTTTTCACAAGCTACGGCATTTCTGCCATCCATGGATGTGATCTGATATGTGTGTATCAAGTGTTTGTTTGAAATGGGTAAGGATTTCCAGGCCTAGGTCCTGATGGACAGGGAGTTGGAAGAATGTAAGGAATGTTGTGCTAGGGAAATAAAGTTCCCATGTGACCCAAAAGGTTGGTTTATGTACCATTTTGTTGTGGGCCCTGTGAGGGTGTGTTGAAACAATCATAATTAAATAGTATCATCTGTAATACTATTGGATGAAAACCAAAGGTGAAAGGTCATGACATGATTACCTGAGTCTTTTCCTTATTTCCCTTTTAATTTTGGAATGTCTGAAGGGAGCTTGGTGGGCATGGGTGGCTAATTATGGTCATGTGCAATTGGGTCATTGGTGAGCTTTCTTAAATGAGGGAGATTTAAAGAAGCTAAAAATGAGATTTGTAAGTTGTGCTTCATCGCAAAACGATTTTGAACATTTGTATTTAAAGGGCATCCCTGATGAGAATGGTTAACTTGGTGAGAACCATATGGGTTCCCAGGAGGGGAGTTTTGTGGGCTCCCTTGAGGGGTTGCGTGAGGGGTAGTGAATGGGGTACTTTGACAAGGAGGGGGCCCAATAAAATTTGTGCCGATAAAGGAAGATATTATAATGGTGGTTGTGTGGTGTCTTCTACATCTAAATAACGAGAAACTAGGCACAACTTGTGGTAATGGAGGGAGGTTTTGAAAACATATAGAATGATGGGGAGTCAAGGGGTCCCCTATGGTGTCAAGTAGAGTGTGTGTTAATTTTTGTGATTGAGGGAAGGACATTAATATCAAAGCAAGTAAATCATATACATAAAACAAAGAAAAGGTAAAATGATTACTTTCCCTTTGACTTAGGCTATGTGATCAATTGAATAAAAAATGGTTTTCATTTGTTTTTGAGTATGATAAAAGATCCTATAAATGCCTATCTGTCATTGCGACTCTTAAAGTAAATTGGCCTCGCGAAGATATATTTTGATGGGTACTGGGGCAACATCTTGAAAGAACTAGCGATGCTTTCCAACATTTGAAGAATCAACCAAGGTAACAGATGAGGTTTTAGTGCTGCATGCACCTCCACCTATAGGGATGGATGCCCTAGATTTTTGTCACTAAAGTACCTTAGTCCCATGTGAGAATTCGAGTCTTTAGCTTCTTGGTATTTATTTACCAGTATCGAGCACTACATTGGTCGGTTAGCCCCAAATAGTACTGCATGCATTGGACCTAAGTCGAACCCCCTCTGAATCAGGTCTCTGTTATGCTTGGGTATTATTTTATGTGGGATGATTGAAGGATTTTAAGTGTCCTAAAAGTAAAGTTCTATTTTTCAAAGATGTAACATTATTATGGCGGCTTATGGGATGCCTACCCTCAATGGTCCTAACCTAAACTATTAATTATTATTTGGCCCCTATGGGGAATTTAGTTGGTTCAAGGTATGGTCACTTTTAAGAGTCTTGTTTTTCTTAGGGTGTGAGATTTCAGACAAAATAGGCTAAGTACAAAAAATCCGAAAACTAGATGCCTTCTTATACAAATCTTATAGAAGCTTAGTGTGTGATGTGTGTAAGTGGGCAAGTGAACATACAAAGTGTGATAAGATGTGGATATGTGACAGGGAAAATTTTAAGAACCACCCTAAATTTATATGTATAGTAAATGGGCTAATCCCCATGATACATAGGAAAAATGGGAGGCAATTTTATCAATAATATAATATGTATATATAATTTTTTTGGTGAATCTCTCACTAGATAATATTATCTTGTATAGTGATGGAGAATCTTTCACTGAATTATAAAATCTTGTAAGACATTGGCAAATCTTTTACTAAATAATAAAACATTGTGAAGTCTTGGCGAATGTTTTGTTAAAGTATGAAATCATATATGATAATAAGAAAACATATTCATTAAACTGTAATATATTAACATACATGTTTGGAAAAAAGAAACATAATTTTCTCTTCCTACAAACAATGTTCCAAGTTTCAGTGGCCGTGTTTTTCAAGGTTCTTACAATACACTCTTTCATATCCTTCTATTAGTTTTGAGAATATCCCACAACAAAGTTCTTGTAGGTGTTGATATTGACCACGAGTTCTGTCAAGGTAGGAGAGATTAATCTTTTCTCTACAACTTTTATCAAGCTACCACTTTTTTCAAGTTATCAAATTTCTTTCTTATTCCATAGACTCCAACAACAAGATAGAAAAAAACACATCAAGTTTGTTTACCCCAACATGCCAACAAGTAGCAAGCCCCAACTATATTATATAAGAAAGTATTAGGTATTCCAAAGGCTTGAAGGGGATCTAATTGAAAGAAGTGACCATTATGAGAAGCCTTCCAATCAATATATGAATATATAAATGTAGATTTATTATTATTTTAATTCGAAATCTTCAATTAAATAATAAAATTTAATTGCGTCTCTCCCAATCTAAATTTCTTATTAGCATAATTCACTACCCTAATATGTCTCGCATTTTTTAATAGTGTTGTAACATGTAGATTAAGTTCCTTTTTGTTGAACAATCTCCACCTTTTAGGAAAATATGGTGCAGTGGCTCCAACCCCTACAGATCATTAGGACAAACTAAGAATAGCACAAAAGATGAAAGGTTGTACAAACCAACTTATTTTTCATACAACTAATCCAACATCAGTGCCTAAAATTTTTCATGAAGATATCATTTTCAGAATGTTTGAAAAATGGTGGGAAATATTCTGCGAGGGTGATGCAGACAGAGTTATAAGGTTTCACTGTTTTGATTTTTTTTTGTTAAATCAGAAAAACCAATATTAATGGAGATATTGGTATTTTTTACTAAATTTTGTGAAGTGACTAAATGTAACTTTAACCATTCACCTTAAGATGTTTTTACAATATAATTTCCTAAGTCTATTTAATATCTTCCTTATCATAAAAACCAACTAATATCCATCTTCCACATCTACCACTCTTAGAAGGATGAAATCTATTTATCTCTCTCGGTACTTGGTAGACCCGAAATTAAGATGGATCTAACCTGATAGAATTTCCCCTTTAATAGTCTATGCTCACATGAATATCATGGCATTATGATGTGTCAATAGCATGGGTTATCATAAACGTAGGAGCTTAAAAATTACTATTAGTAATTTATAAAAATTAATAAAATTAATAATTGATTTTTATTTTATGTTTTATTTTAACAAAGTTAAAATGTTTAACATAGATTAAATTACAACATCCATTTTTACTCTTGATCCACCAAGCCCCCAGAGGGATCAAATATTTTTTCACTCTATGCTAGTTTGCATATCATGATATTTGATCCCTCTCCGGACTTAGTAGATCCAAAGTAAAGATGGATCTATGCTGGTTTAATTGCACCCTTTAAATAGGCTACATTCCATGTGAATACCATGGGTCAATACCATGTGGCATTTTTATTTTTATTAGTACTAATATTAGGGTTTATAATGCTTTTTTTGCATGGTATTAATAATAATCTAGCCCATGGTATTTGGCCCATAGGATTCACTTAAATAAAACCTCATTTTTGACCTTCATAAATGGAAAGAGGGTTATGGACTAAATATAAAAAGAGGTTTTATTTATTTAGCATACCTCTAGTTTATTTATATTTTTATTTATTTACCATACCTTTGAGTAAGTATAAAAAGGGGTTTTATTTATTTATCATACCTCCACTTTATTATATTTTTATTTGTTTACACCCTTGCATGTATATAAGGTGACTTATGGAGTAAATATAAAAAATGTTTTATTTATTTACCATACCTCTCATTTATTTATACATTTATTAATTTACCATACCTCTTTTATAAATATGGTATTTGGCCTATAGGATTCACTTAAATAAAACCTATTTGTTGAAAATTAGGGCGAATGGAAGGTTGAAACTCCTAATTTCAAGGGCTAAATTTACCTTTTTTACCCTCTCCCTTAAAATAAGGTGGGCTAACCTCCATACCTATTTTTTTATAAAATAAATTTGAGGCGATTTGTAAAAATGTACTATGATACAAAATATTCACCCACTAAAAATTTAAAACCCCGCCAAAGGGCGAAAATTCACCCCTAAAATTTTCCATGATATGCGATTATCCTTTTGAATATCCTCCTAATTACACTAAGTTTTGATTGTTACTTGCATGAAAAACAAATAATGCATGGATAATGGGCCACTTAACCTTTTGCATGAAAAATAAATAATGCATGGATAATGGGCCACTTAACCTTTTCCTGTTACAGTATGTGAGTTGCAACAAAGGGAGATGGAAACTTAAGTGCTTTAAGGAAGTTTTCATACGCAATCACAGGGTCGTCTAGGAGATGCAAGGGAAGTAGATATTACTCATTTTCTGTAATAACACTTAATCCTAGTCCTAAAAAATGAATAAAAATAAATGCTTTGGTTAGTGACAAGACTTGTGGATCATGGGCTACTTACTCCTTTACTAATTAAGTTATGTGAGAAATGTAAGAAAAAAACAAAGATAATATAATTACCTTACTAATTATGATTAGTAAAGAAATTAAGTAATCTAAACTAACTGCAAAAAAATTGCAGAGGTGAAGGAAATTCACTAAAGGCTGCCAATCACCTAAGAAAAGTGAAATTACAATGATTTTTATGCTTTCTGGAACTGTGCGGGTTTTACACAAGCTCGCCTACACGTTTGTCTAAACAAAATTCGTAGCTACATGTCTACCTAAAATAAATTCGCGCGGTCAAGAAAAAAAGAATGAGCTATCAAGCTTTTCGGTTAACAACAGGTCCAATAGGTCCTACAAAAATTCGAAAGAGAAGTTGAACACCTAGTGAGGTGATAATGCAGAGAAAGGGTCCCACAGACATAACTGTTAGAGTAAGCAAATATACTAGTGGAGTTTCCAAGACTGTAGTAGTGGGTTTGTAGAAATGGGGTACCAAAAGGCACCTCCTTAGCAATTGGTTGTTCCTTGCAAGAAAATACAAATAGTTTGGTTGTTGTCAGTGGACAAGCATGAAGAAACAAATCATTGAAAATGGTGAGAACAATGTGTATATAAACATAAACGAAAATAAATATATAAACACATAAATAAGGCTTAATGAAGAAAACAAGTCAACAAAATTATGGAAAATGGATCCGCTTATTGATTGTTAGTGATAGAAGAAGATGAATACAATAGATGAATACTAAACACTTGAAAAAAATTCTTTGAGCTATGGCGCTAGAAAATCCTCAACAAGGAGGTTCCTTTCCTCAATCTCTTTGCAAGCTTATACCCTCTCTCAAAGAAGTATGAAGACTCTCCCAATGGTGGACTCTTCTTGCCCTAGAATGATGGATTGTTGACAAGTAGTTTGGCCAACAAACTATTGCTCTAACTCTTCTACTTCAACAATGAAATGTAGGATTGCTTTGATAGCAATTTTTCCAACATAACATTGTATTTTCTTTGGTTCTCCAATGGCCTATTTGTAGAGAATTTTTTGAATCCCCCTTCAATCTCTTGGTTCATGAATGAAATTGACTTATGAGTAGTATAAGAGGATTCCTTTGAGGGCTGTATATCTTTAGGGTGACTCGAATTCGATTATCCTTAATTGGAACATGTTAGGGAATCATCTTCCAAGTGTGGGAATTGGTCTCGCATTTGCTGAGTTGAACTTTTCTTCGACCACACGAGTTTCAAAGAAAATATCGTGCAGTTGTAATTTATTCCTGAGTATAAGCTCCACAGTTCAATTTTACACATAAGACCTTAGGAGAAATTAAAATTTTTGAGCTTTATAATGTCTTCAACTGGAAAATCTTCACTTGTATATTCTTTTCGACGACTTTGGGCATATTTTGGAAAGTACAATTATGTGTACGATTTTCTGGACTTAATAGGCGAGATATGTGGTAAATATTGAGGAAGCGCTGGCTGTTTTGTTGTGACTCCCACATTCATGCTTGGAATATGGAATGGGGTTGATTGACTAAAATCAATATTTGGTTCAACCCAATATATGGTTGGGTGGTATGTGGAAGTCCCTGACTTGGTCAGATTTTGCATATGTTAATAAGAGATATTTTCCTCTTGTATTTCATGAGTGTTTATAATTTTTATTATTTGGATTTTATGGTTGTTCTATCATGATTATTATTCTGGTTATATGTTGTATATAAGCATGGTTTTATGACAGAATTTAGTTATGGTTTCCATCATGTTTTTATTAGTAAATGAATGGTTATTGAATGCATGACCTAATAGATATTATTGCAGGTATTATGAGAGGGAATCAAAACTTATTGATGATTTTCATATGAGTATGAGACCTGTATGTTCAGATATACATTTATAATGAAATGTCTATTATGGTTAGGCCTTTTTAGGTCAACTTCTTGTCTAAGTTTTACATTAATGGCTTTGTCCTTGTGTCATTCATCATTCTGGATAGTTATATCAAGTTCTGGGTAGAGGCCTAGATCCTAGCCCTGAAAAAAGTGGCTCAAATCTTGGGGTGGCATGCAGAGAATTGAGTAAATTAGACTGCATTTGCTAGGAGGCAGGGATATACATGAAAATGGAGGCATATATTCACTCACATTCCTTGTTATGCATGCAGATGGCAACCTAGGCCAGTGAAAATGTAAGTTAACTTAGGGTTATGGCACCTGGGGTGGTTGTTTGGCTCTTGGGGGTCTTGTAACTGCTGTGGAAGGTTAACAAGGTTTTAGTCTATTGATTCCAATTTCTTAATTGTACCTAGGAGGTTGGGTCATATCATAGTAACTATTTGTCATATACATAACCTGGTGGACCGATGAACTTGGGTAAGTTTGGGAGGAGTGTGTTTCAACCAACTCATAAATGGATAGATCAACGACTTAAAAATTATCCTCTTCGAGGGGGAAACCTAATTTACATTAAATAAATGAAAAATTATTAGATGATTCAAATGACGAAACCTCCTTTCTATAAATAGGAGTCTAAGGGGTCACAATATAACTAGTTCCGACATCAAAATAATAATTTAAGGGCACAATAATAACAATAGTGAGCTTCTATGGGGCACACTAATAACAATATGGGAACAAGATGGGCACGACAATAACAATAATGGGCTTCTATGGGGCACACTAATAACAATATGGGAACAACATAGGCACAACAATAATAATAACTGGCTACAATCACAATATAAATGAGGGAATACACTAGTACATTAGGGACCTAACATGCCCCTATCCTTCAAAAAAGCTATTTTCCTCAATGCTCGAGTAGTTTTGGATGCTTTTGTATAAAATTCTCATCCTCCCATGTAGAATCTTCAACAGGTAAGTTCTTCCACTTGATGAGATACTCTGAAATTGATTGATTTCGTAGTTGTCTATTTCTTGTTTCTGTGACTGTTTCAGGTTCCAATATGATTTTTCCTTCCTCATCAAGTTTTGGAAATATTTTTTGAATTGGGATCTTTTCACCTCTAACCTTCTTTAATCATGAAACATGGAAAATAGGTTGCACTGGGGAAGATGCAGGAAGCTCCAATTTGTATGCCATAGTACTAGTCTTTTGAAACAGTTTGTATGGACCATAATACTTTGGTGATAATTTATTATCCTTCTTAGCTTGCTTGAGGGACATACGTTTGTATGGTTGTAGCCATATACATACCTAGTCACCTACATAAAAAAATATTTCACCGCAATGTTGAATTTCCTATTGTTTCATTCTATTATGTGAAAAGTGAGGTTATCCTTTAAGAGTTGGAGAAGTTGTTGTTGATGCTCGATGTGATATCCCACTACTTGAACATTAGAATTTTCTCTTAAAGATGATGTGACGGATGATGTATGATATCCATAAAGCGCCATAAATGGGGTCATTTTTGTTGTAATATGGAAGGAAGTGTTATACCACATTTAGCCAGAGGTAACCAATTGACCCATTGTGTCTGTTTATTAGATACAAAGAAACAAAGATATCCTTCCAAACATTTGTTCACAGTGGTAATTCCCGCCAATGCTTTACAATATATGGTCGGATTCATTTCTTATTTTTCTGGGGTTGGTTTGTGGTGTATATCCTCTTCTTTTGACGTTTCTTGTTCCTTTTCTTCCTCATCTTTAGAATATATGTAAAATAATTTCTTCTCAACACACTTATGACCTTTAGTGTATTTGCTCACAATTGTAACAAAGCCCTTTTGCTCTTTTTTATTCCAATTGTTGTGGTGTCAACCGTTTAGGTTGTGGAAGGCTAGGGGAAACAACACTTCCATCTTTATAGTTGTGAGTGGTAGGCTTCCTTGTTGCCATAATTTTTCTTTCAAATTTTCTTGCAAAATTGAATGCCTTCTCCAATGAATCAGGTTCCCAAAGGAGAACCTCAAGTTGGATGTTATCCTTTAAAGTCCCTATGAACACATCAATACTATGCTCCTTTGGAATATCATTTACCCTTATATTAAATTTTTGGAAGTCCTCAATGTGCTCTTCCATTGAACCCTTTTGTTTGAGATTTATCACTTGGCTAAAGAAGGTGTTTCTCTTTGTATCCTCATAATGTGCTATCATTTCCTCCGTAAAAATTGACCAAGTGACAAGTGGTTTACGAGAACAAAGTCATTGATACCATAAAAACTAATTGGGTTCTAAATATAAAGTTTTAATGCATACCCTTTGTGTGTGTTGCACATTATAAAGTTCAAAATATTGCTCCGTTTGTAGTATCCATGTTACTGGATCCTTTCCACCAAACTTTCTCATATCAATATCTGGAATATGGTGGGTCTTCAATCTAATGTTAGAGTATATGAAATCTTGATTTCCATTTATTTTATTCTCATCATGAGTTTCATCTAATACCTTTTCTCCATTAGGAAACATTTATTGTAGAAACTTTGTCAAACCTTCCTTCAAACCATCTATGTCTGCTTTTAAACCATTCTTCAAATCTTCCATGTTGTCTTACATTTTTGATTCTATATCATTGATATTAGCTTTCATGCAATCCATATTAGCTTTCATACCATCCTTCAAACCCTCCATGCCTGATTTTAAGCTATTCTTCAAACCATCCATATTAGCTTCCATTTCATTTTTGGTTACTCTTTACGAGAGTGAAGTTTGTTGCACTTGGTCTTGGAATTTTGATATATCATGTTGCATTTCCTCTTCTTCTTATTCATGCACCATAGTAGAGATTTTTGATTGCTTACTAGGTGTTTCCATTTTCTTGCTACAAGTAATTTTGAAATCAAACAATGATACCTATGCTTCACTATTTTATTTGAATCACCTCAAACTGATTTTTCAAACAAAAGTCATGCAATTTTAAAAACAACACACCGTTTTTCTCTTTGTAGGAGCTTGATATTGAATTTGTTGTATCTCTGTCATTTTGGATCTCCAAGGTCTAAAATTTTGTCCTATGGTATTCATATGAGTACTATTTCCAACCCCACAAGTCTGATCGATATTGGATTCTTCAATAGATAATTCAGCCCAATCTCCCACGATGACAGGATTATAGACTTGTTTAGTAGAGAGAACTTGTACAAAGTTCCATGTGTCACTATTTCGACTTTTGACCCTAAAAATGATACCCAACAAACCAAAGGCCATCCTATTTCTATCACATTTTACAAAATTTAAATCCAATTCTTAGAGAGAAAGTTATGACGATGTTCCCAAGGTCACCTGTTTGAGATGGTATTGTGGAGCCTGCAAAAACCCTAACTTCATCGTATCATATCTCCAAAAATATAAAGATGAAAATATTTGAAATTTGTATGTAAGGTTCATTAATATTTCAGCTCCACTGGGTTGCAATTTTAGCTTCTAAATCTTCATAGAAACAAAGTTATAGTGAAAATTCCATGATGGTCTGTTTGAAGCAGCGAAACCCTAGAATCCAAAGATTTGATACCAAATGTTATGCAATCAACTCACGAATAGATAGATAAGATACTTAAAAATTATCCTTTTTGAGGGGAAAACCTCCTTTAAATTACATATATGAACAATTCTTGGATGATTCAAATGAAAAAATATCCTTTCTATATATAGGAGTCTAAGGGGCCACAAGATAATAAGTGTCAACATAACAATAATAATGTAAGGGAATAATAATAACAATAGTGGCCTTTTATGGGGCACACTAATAACAATATGGTGACAAAATTGGCATAACAATAATAATAAGGGGGCTATAGTGACAATAACAATGAGGGAATACATTAGTATTATAGGCACCTAACAATGTTACAAAGTGGTATCAGAGCATGGTTTAATACTTGGACTAGACGGGTGGAATGTGTTGGTTATGCATGCATTGTTATGGTCATGGTTTTCATGCATGAGGTCATGGTATGTAGTTGGTATTTTCATGCATGATGTCGTTATATTGATGTGATTATGATTGTACATGTATCATGCTAATCTGGTTGATCTTGCAAATGAGATATCCTTCTCTCAACTATACTGAGGTATCTTGGCTATGTTTATGTTTGGTTTATCTAACATGGTATAGTTGCAAGTAGAAGAATATAAAATATGACTATAAAAATTGTGGATTATAGTTAATGACACTCTCCCTACAGATCATATGAGTGGCATGGTGATGGGTACTCTCCATACCTAGGAGACACATTGAGAAGTTTGAAGGTAGAGATAAGAAGTTGCAAAGTAGATAATGACAAAATCATTCAGTCACACGTAAGACTTGCCAAGGTGTAGGAGAAACAAGTAGAGGTCAATGCAGTTATCCTTTATAGTTTTAAAACTTGCAGAGATAGGGACTGCTTAGGATTAGTCATGGAAAGGAGGATAGGACTAATGGAGCATATGGTAGTATATCTCATGGTGGGCGCAGGTCAAATAGAGATGACACTGTTAGTGATGGCAGGTTATTGGATACACCTAATAGGAAAGGTAGTGGACATGGGTTCTATTCTAGTTCTAGTCCAGATAGGTATCATAATCATCATCGCTATCATACTTATAGAAGGAATGACAAGGGATATTTTCTAGATGTTTTCAAGAAAACCAAGCCACCTACATTTGATGGAGAATTGAAGAAACCAAAAGATGCAGAGGCATGGTTGTTTGGAATGAAGAAATTCTTTGATTTGCAGGATTAGACTAAGAACATGAAGGTTAGGATACTTATTTTCAGTCTCAAAGGGAAATCATACATATGGTGGGAAGATGTGTAGCGAGTCAAAGACATTAGGAAAAAGGCGTTGAGTTGGCATGAGTTCAAAAATATTTTTTGGAAGAAGTAATTGTTAGAGAGGTACTATGAGAGTAAATCCAAGAAGTTCTATGAGATGAAGATGAATCCGAGGAGTTCTATGAGCTGGAGATGGGATTGATTATAGATGAGGAGTACATGACTAAATTCTTGTATTTATTGAGGTATGTATCATATCTTAAGTACGAGAAATCCAAAGTTCAAATATTTGTTAGTGGATTTCCATTAGCATTTAATGATTAAATTGAGTATGATGAACCTCGGTCATTGGAAGAAGACATTGGGAAGTTGAAACACTATTATGAATAATCGAATCATAAGGCAGAGTCTCAACAGGGTTGGAAAGGTGTTTCCAGGAAAACTAGTGTCTTTTCGATTTCCTAGTCCCACTAAGACGGGTGGCTATCTTAGAAACAAAAAATCAAAGAAAATTGCAATTTCCTTTACGTATGATAGATAAGAGAGAAGCAAAGGGGACCAACCTGGATCTTTCGCTTGGCTCCTTGCTTGTTTCCTCTCTCCCTTAAAAGAGCTTGCCACTCCTCTCCACCTTGTCCCACTTTAGAGAATACCTGTAGAGGCAAAGCAACAAAACACCATCAAAGCATCTCGATTTATAATACCATAAATAATGCAGAATCAGAAATACATTGACCATACAATTACATTCACAAATAACAAGATTCACAAATACACGATTATATTGAGGAAAACTCAAATAACTTTATTAATAGTAGAAGAGAGGATTACAACCCAGCTGTCTGACCCAACATCATCCTCCCAGCATCAAAGCCCTCTTCACCTCATGAGAAGCAAGATCACCCAACAATACAATGTCTCTTCTCAAAGAGAAACCAACAACACTTCCTTACAAATTACAAAATTCCAGCCTCTAGATCTCTCAAATGAGGGATCCATTTATAGATTTCTTGCAAGGGTGTGAGTCAGCTCTAGGTTTTTGATTAGTGTCATTCCACTGATAGTTATTGGTTCCGCTTGGAGATTTCTTTGATCTCTTACTCATCCATGGGCGAATTCAGAGAGGCAAGTGTCATATGAGAAGTTTCTAGAAGATTCCTTTGGCATCCACTTAGCAAACTCTCTCTGCCATTTGTCTATTCTCACTCATCACACCCCACAAAAGGCTCTTTCAGTATGCATCGCACTTGGCTAGTGTAGCAGCTAGTATGCATCGCACCTTGACCATGGAGCAATCAGTATGGTCCAGTTTTGGCCAGTTCTAATTTATTTATTTTATTATTATTATTATTTATTTATTATTTTTATTATTTTTATTTTATTTTTTATTTTTTATTTTATTTTTTTTTTATTTATTATTTATTTATTTTTATTTTACTTTTACTTTTATTTTTATTTTTATTTTTATTTTTATTTATTTATTTATTTTATTTTTTTTTTTTTTTTCAGGTGGAACTTCTGGGAAACGATGTAATCAGTTGACCATGATCCTTTAGGGTATGAAACAACACTTTTAGGGGTTAAAGAGCCCTTGGTTTATCGACATATATGATTGGGGTTGCATTTCCCAAATATGTCTATAACAGTAGCCCCCTAAAGCATGAGGTCGTAAATCTTCTGATGTCAGGTGAAATGCTTTATCATGAGGATCCGAGGTATTCAAACTAGAAGGTGACCTGTATAAGATACAATGCAATACATCATCATCATATTATTTTCATGATCTAGCTGAGGTGGGCATTCCCATGCTCAGATTTATATATTTATTTTCATGTACATGGAACATATAACCATTTTCGGTTGCAGACTGGTGATTCTTTATATGTAGAGTCATCATCCCTTAGCTTGGATGATCATCTGTGTAGCTTCTGTGTACATTTGATGTATTTATTTTCTTTAATATATCGCAGCCCGGATGGATGAAACTAGATCTGGGGTCTTCAAACTTGTTCAATATTCGCCTGATGTACAAGTCGATCCATGTGAAAAGATGTTCTGGAGTCAAACATGGAAAGACATAGCCTGATTACCAGCCAATGATGTAAGTTGTTAACAAGCGCGAGAGGAATCACCGATAATGATAATGACCCTGAAGGTACTACAATACAATTCATGCGGTGTGAATATATGAGTCGATGTCGAACACCACGTAAAATCTTTTGGTCGAAGGCCATTGATGTAAACCTGTCGCTAGAAGTGAGAAACTGCCATTGAGGCATGTAAGCTTCAAGGTACTAAAAGGGTTGTTTTTAAGTCAACTTCTTGGATAATGAGCTGATGTCGACAAGAAGTGACTCGTTGTAGGAGGGCCTTGATGTATCCCACATCTACAACACGAAATGAAGCAAATGATCTTCTGGAGGTGAAAACGATATGATGATATAAGGTTCAAGAATTGCGGTCATGAAAAATGGAGGGTGAAGGTATTGCAGTAGATGAGGCATTAGTTGGGTGGTGAATTCTCTAAATGACTTCTCTTGAACATATTGGCAAAAATGGATGGTACGGAGGATCACTGGTGATATGACTGGTGAATGGAATAACCCAACCGGACTCAATCATGGTGATGGAGTGAAAGTGTTATGCTCAAGAGCGACCTACTATCAATGAAGTTCTTCAAGTTTTCTTCCCTTTTTTCCCAGTCATTGCTGACCAGTACCTCTTTATTTTTGTCAAGCTTGAGGAGGATAACATATTCTTTTTCTATAATTTTCCCTTCAAGAAAACCTGTCGCTATGTTTTAGTGAGCCTAGTGATAGTGAAATTCATTCTTGTCTGGATGGACAAGTTTGTCGCTATTGTTTTAATGAGTTTAATGACGAGGATAACTCAGTCCTTTTCACGTTTGGAGAGTTTGAAAAGGGACGAAAAGAAAACTCCAGTGGTCCTTTTTCATAGTATAATCCCTTAAGTCTGAAAAAGTATAAAATAATATGAAAGGGATGACTATTTGATCGCCTTAGTGAGCCGAAAAAGACAAGTGCTCGGTATTTTGTTTGATAATCCCTTAGGTCCCAAAAGATTAAAATGTATAGGAGGGATGGCGCTTCCCTTTACTTTAACGAGCTAGAAAGGCCAATAGCTTGGAAATCTTTTCATATTTAGTGAGTCTAAAAAGAGCTTAAAAGAGACTCGTTTTTTGAGGAACGAGTGGTGTTTCTGGGTAGCAACTGGTTCCAGGTAAGTTTGGAACTTCTCAAAACATGGCAATGTGAAGAGGGTGGTTAACAGAACCACTCGTCGCAGTTGTTTCTCAAAAGGGTAAAAATCAAGTGGAAGCGTATGATTGGTCAGAAGAATGGAGGTGATGGAAGAACACAACCAAGGTTCAAAAGGCTGATAGCATAGAAATCATAGAGGTTTTTTACTGAAGGTATATTCATTTTTTAATGAGATTAAATCAGGAGAAACTATGCGTAGTGGCAGGTTTATTTTTTAACGAGCTTGAACCTTGCGGAAACATTGCTCATGATATTGGTCAAGATATTTAGTCTCCCATTTAACACGTTAGACTCTTTCATCGGTCGTTCAACCTACTGAACTACTCCATCAAATTTATTAGAAATACATATATATGCCTGAAAAATGAATTAAAACTAACGTTTTACTTGAAGTACGTGAATAGTAACATAAAAAGTAGTTTTACCTCTCATTTTTACCATTTCATTTTGAATTTGGGATTTTGGAGCTCTAGAGTGGTTTCCCCCCTCAAATTTCATCAGCTGATTTCGGGAGATCCGGTGGACTATTCTCCAAGCCGTCAGGACCAAGTA
The DNA here is from genome assembly GCA_000404065.3 of Pinus taeda. NCBI lineage: Eukaryota > Viridiplantae > Streptophyta > Pinopsida > Pinales > Pinaceae > Pinus > Pinus taeda. The sequence continues at coordinate 182,952 of APFE030394842.1, forward strand.
GGAGCTAACCCCGAGCTCTTCATTTTCATTCCATCCTCTTCTGATTTTGAGAAACTTTTTCCTTGTTTTTGAGCCCTTTGGGTTTGAAGAATTCATTCTTCATCCATTGCACTTGGCTTGCATCGAAAAATGAAATGCATACTGAGTTGGACACTGGCCAATCAGTATGCATCTCACCCTATGCACAGGCATAGTGCGATGGGCACAGAAGGGAAAATTTATACAGTGATTTTTCATGAAAGTTTTGCCTATTTTTTCTCAAATTAGGATCCTAATTTATCTTTTGTTTGTGTTTCAGAGATTTATCGGATCAATATGGTCTTCACATGGCATGAATGTGAACATGAAGAAGAGGACATGGTTGCCTTACATGACCAGGGCATAGTTACTACATTACGAAGCTGTGGTTTGCTCAAATTCTTCCGCATATCTAGCATCAGGAAACAAATTAGTTTGTTGCAATATTTTTTCGATGCATGGGATCCGATCAACTAAGTATTCTAGATTAGAGGAAAATTCATTCCATTGACAGTCGAGGATATCTACTTTTTGACGGGGTTATCGAGGCGTGGTGCCCCTCACTCACTATCAAGATCCGCTTGTGGGGTTGAATCTGTGAGGGATTATATTAGCCAGTTTTGTAGAGATGGATCTCAGCCTAGTAGGGATGGTAAGATCAATATTCGAGATGTCACTGATTGGTCCTTGAGGACTATTTTATTCACCTTTGCTAGATTGGCTGGTAGCACGACTCTTCATTTGGCCAACAGATCTTATATGCAGTATGCCCTGGAATGCCTGGAACCAAAGATATTCAACTGTTGTGAGGCAGTACTTCCGGTTATAAAATAACAACTCTCCAAGGTAAATAATGGAAGATCCAAGACTTTTGGCTACAGTTCCATTTTGAATGCTTTCACCTTGGAGAGGATTCCATTGATGTAGCCACAATACATTTCATTAGGATTTCCAGCACCAAGGGAACCACATATGTAGAGGTGGGTTGATCTCATGGCTAGACATGTTGGTCAGTCACCGATTTCTTTCTCCGATGCCTTTTTTGAGTGGTTCGATCATTAGGAGATGGTGTTTGCACAATATCCATATGTTGGGATGGATTTTCGAGGCGACCTGGATTTGGTGTTATTAGTTGACGAGAAATGGAGTGTTATGGGTAAGATGATTTTACCATATCTTTGTTTATTAGTTTTATAATGTTTTAGTGTTTTTCAAATGTTATCAATACTAATAAAACTCATATATTTATGTAGATGTTGGGCCAGTGTGACCAGCAGCATGCCTTAGGGCGACAACTAACGTTCTAGCAGGAGAGGCTATAAGGAGGGCTTTCCTTCACGATCTAGACATAGCAGAGACCCTAGCAGTGTTCTAGGATCAGGTCGAGGGCCTCACTCTTGGTATTCAAGATGTGAGGACCAACGAGTTACCTTTGAGGTTACAATGCCATACTATTGGCATGTTGAGTCGATGGACTAGGCTCTTGTGTATGATCGCATAGTTATCACCAGCATCATTAGCCTAGGATGCTTTCCTGCATTCATTTTTGAGTTTCTTGGTCATGTGATTGATTTTGTCTTGGACACAAAAATTTTTGTAAAAACTATAAAAATTTGTATATTTTTTATTTTTCGGAGTTTTATCTTGGTTAAGTTATGTGATCTTGATGCAAATGTTAATTTGAAATGATTTTCTTTACAAATGCTGTAAATGTCTATCTAACATATAATTTGCTAATGAATCAGTTAATGTGTTTAATTTTATGGAAATGTGTTGATATTGAATGGAATCAAACTGCCTTTCCAAAATCCTGACTCTTAGAAACATACGATAGATAGCTGGGTTCTAAACAAAATAGATGCCAGTAAGTTGTAGAATGATGAGTTGTGAATCTAGCCTGACACCAAGTCGGCGTATGCCATGTGAAATGGCATCAGAGAGAAGCTCCATCAATGCGTTGTACTTAGCGATGTTGTTTGTTGATCGACCAATACATATCTCCCTGAAACTCACTAACTTGCCGCTTGGAGCAAAAATGGCCCAGGTTGTAGAAGATAGGTTTCGCGTACTACGACTAACTCCGTCGACATACCCAACAAATTTTTCCAAAAGGTCCGACATCTGCAACAAATGCAAAGTGGATTACCTAACCAAAATGAAAACTATTGACGAAAACAAAAATGTAACAAAAGAATATCTATAAAGAGATTACTACACTTAATCAAGCATAGTAACGCTTAAGATACAACCCATTTTGACGTTGCGACAGTGGAATCCCATCGTAATCCACCAGCTCGTAGGCTCATTTTGCTAACACTTGTTTAACAATATAGGGGCCCATCCATAATGGTTTGAACTTACTTGCTCCCAATTTATTGGAGTCCTAATCGTAAAGCAAGACTAGGTAACCTTCTGAGAAAACATGAGGCTTGAAATTCTTGTCAAATTGCGCTTTGACACATTTCTTATGTGCTTCGTTAGCCAGAACGACGTCACGATGGGTTTCAATCAGGTGGATTAGTTCCAAGAAACGAGCCTCTTCCTCTGAAGTTTCAGGAAGTAGATCGATTGCGAGCTTGAGGGATGAAATTGTCAAAAATGCAACAAGATGATGGAGCTTAGTGAAAAGAAGTCGCCTTCACTAAGTGTGCATGCAAGCTATTTTTGGCACAAAGTCTATTTTTAGACATATGGATCATGGTCTATGAGTTGCAGGATGATATTTGTGGATGATTGGTTATGTTGGTAAAAATAGATGGACTTGTATTTTTAGACATATGGGCTGAGTCTATTTTTAGACTGCCAGTCTAAATATAGAACAATTGAATATTATTAGCTCTTAATAATATTTGGACGATAAACATTATCTTATCCTTTTGGAGCACTTCAGTTCGAGCTACAGATGTGACACATGCAACTGCCAGAAGGAAATACGCTTTTCTTATGGGTTAGTTGAGCTATTGCATGAAGGACTTTAGTTAGAACTCAAGTGATTGAGTTTTGGTGGAGTTGATTGAGGAGTTGATGGAGTTGTGTTTGGTTTGACTTAGTTGAACTAGTTGTATTTAGTCTAACTAACAAAAACACTAGTGATGAGTGGTGTGAATTAATTATTAATTAATTCACTAATTATTAACTCATAAATCAACTAAAGAATACATCAGTTAACTCAGTGCATGGACAGTTCAGTGGAGACAATTGTTAGAGATGAGTGAAAGGGAAAGACAACTGCCAGTTGTGACTATAGTTGTGCATGTGATTTGCATAATCAATGGATTGAGTATTGCCAATGAGGATTTCATGGTATATCCAAGGGAGATACGAATTTGGATTATTCATTCATCAGTATTGTCATGCAGGATTGCACAGTGGAGGCAGGCAAGCAGCGGAGGAGATTTGAACCTGTGATTGATTCATATATGAGCTAGTTTGTGTGTAACAGGTGGAGATAGTACTGAGTACTTGTGAGGAGTATTGTACTATGTATTGTTACATGTTATCAATCAATATAATATACAAATAGTTGGGGGTTTTCAGCGGTATGCTTTCCCCGTGATATACTGTGTTGATATGTGCGATTGAAGCTTCAATGTGCACATGCAATTGTTTCTTAATTCCGCAAAATTGATGATCAACGTAGAGGAGGTTATGTATTATGCATGATTTTGCAAATAGTGTATAATCAAGATAATCTTTATGAATAAGTGTCATATTATTCAAAATTTCTACATGGTATTAGAGCTAGTTGATTTGTAGAAAATGTTCTATAGGATATCAAAGCCAGGATTGATCATCAGATCTATTATTCAGAAAGTGTTTACATTTTATTTCTTTAGGCAGAGTCTGTAGTCAGGCCAGGTAGCCTCTGGATTCATCCTTCTTTTGGAAGGTGAGATATCTGATGAATGCCCATACAGTCAATCTCTGTATGAGAAATACTTTGTTCTCACGAATTGTAGATCAGAAGCGGTTGAGTTTTTTGCTGGTGGAATTCGATTTGCAGCAGTGTTTTCTTGGTGTCAAATTTGAAATGTCTTTCAACAGATTGCGATTGGAGTATGCCCTTGAGGGCAGCTCGAACTATATTGCATGGAAGGACAGGATGGAGGTGGTGTTAGATGATAATGGGTTGAAGGAGTTCATAGATGAGGATGTCCCAAAACCTATTGATGCTGCTCAAGTCGGGGATTGGAAAAAGAAGATAGCAAAGTGTCGAAGGATTTTGTTGGAGGGCATGAGGGATCACATTGTGTCCAACTTTCATGGAAAGGCTTCTCCATACTTGATGTGGAAAGTGTTGATAGATCTATTCCAAAGCAAGAGTGACCAGAGGAAGTTGGCGCTCAAGGATAAACTTAGAAACATAAAGTGTGAGAATGGAGATAGTATTCCCAAGTATCTCACGAAGTTCACCCAATGCCAGGATGAGCTGGGAAGTGTGGGGGTGACTGTCGATGATGAGTACTTGGTGAGCTTGGCTCTACTTGGTCTTTCGAAGAGTTGGCATTCCTATCAAGACTTTATCAATGGTTGGGAGAAATTGCCAAGATGGGAGAGACTTTGGTCAGATCTTGTGCAAGAGGAGATCAGGTGGAACACCAGAGACAATTCTTCATCTATGCATGATGAGGAGAACTGTGCCTTAGCGAGTAAGGAAAAGAAGGGAAAGGAGAAGGTTTCTCTTTTTGAATCCAATTCTTCCAATGATGGGAAGAAGGTTGAAAAATCGAAAGTGCGATGCTTTCTTGTCATGAGGTGGGCCATTATGCCTCAAATTGCCCACGGAGGAAATCCAAGAAGGGATCTGGGGAAGGAGCTAAAGATGAGGCACTTGCTTCATAGTTTGAGTTGGATTTCACACTCTTCGCATGCATGGTTTCATCCATGGTGGGAAGTGGTTTGTTTCTTGATAGTGGAGATTCTTTCCACATGTCCGGCGAAAAAAGTTTGTTCAGTACTTTGGAGGAGAAAGATCTCCAGATACTCATAGCGTTGGGTAATGATGAGAAGTATAGTGTCTCAGGTGTAGGCATGGTTATTTTTCAGAGGGAGCATGGATCTCGGTTTACCTTGACCAATGTCAAGTATGCACTAGGAATGAAGAGAAACTTGGTGTCGATCGCGATGCTGGAAGACAGAGGCTATGATGTAGTCTTCAGTAAGGGAAAGGTTTTCCTTAGACACATCATCACTAGACAGGTGAAGCAGATTGGTTCAGAGGTCAAGAACCTGTATGCTCTTGAGGTTCAAGATGCATGCAAAGCCTTGAGCAGCAAGGAAACTGATGGATATTTGGTGGTTGAGAGGGAGGGTATATTACCTCTCAACATGTAGAGCCAGAAGAAGTCTCAGACAATGGTGGAGGAGCCACAATTGGTGCAACAGCTTCAAGAGGTTGTGGAGAAACCACAACAAGGGGAGCTGAGTGGAGATCGAGTAGAGACATATACTCATGCAGAGACCTTCAGTAGGGGGAAACTTTGAGCCAGGTGGGCTGAGGGATCACATGCATCCATACCTCCAGGTAGGAGGTGGGGCGATATAGAGTGATTGTCCCAAGGAGGAGGGGCACGATCCTTGAGGTACCCAACCTCTTGGATGAGACCTTGCTACAGGAGCCCCGATGTGGAGTAGCAGGAACTAACTGATTGGGTAGAGATAGATGCAGATGGAGCGGCAGAGAGAGTGATAGTGTAGGGAATCCCAGGACAACGCATAGCTAGTAGGTTGCAGCAATGTGAGAGGTACAAGTGTTTTGCATAGTGCTAGGTGGCACAGATAGGTGTGCAATGGTGCGAGATGCATGTATATGTTACAGTAGTGCTGATGTTAGAGAGGGAGCACTTTTCAGTAGCGGGTAGAGCTTCAGCATCAGAGTATGTTTCTAGCCCAACAGAGGAGTCAGTTGGGAGTGTTTTTGTTCCAAGTGTTGCTAGAGCAAGTGGACCAGGTGGATGTGTTGCATGCAAAACATTCTAGAGTTATAGGATAGGGGTTGCAGATAATCCATATCTTGTTAAGAGGGAGTTTTGAAAATGCAACAAGATGATGGAGCTTAGTGAAAAGAAGTCGCCTTCACTAAGTGTGCCCGCAGGCTATTTTTGGCGCAAAGTCTATTTTTAGACTATGTCTATTTTTAGAAATTTGGATCATGGTCTATGAATTGCAGGATGCTATTTGTGGATGATCGGTCATGTTGGTAAAAATAGATGGACTTCTATTTTTAGACATATGGGAGGAGTGTATTTTTAGACTGCGAGGCTAAAAATAGAACAGTCGAATATTATTAGCTCTTAATAATATTTGGACTATAAACATTATCTTATTCTCTTGGAGCACTTCAGTTCGAGCTACAGATGTGGCACATGAAACTGCCAGAAGGAAATACGCTTTTCTTATGGGTTACTTGAGCTATTGCATGAAGGACTTCAGTTAGAATTCAAGTGATTGAGTTTGGTGGAGTTGAATGAGGAGTTGATGGAGTTGTGTTCAGTTTGACTTAGTTGAACTAGTTGTATTTAGTCTAACTGAAAAATACACTAGTGATGAGTGGTGTGAATTAATTATTCATTAATTCACTAATTATTAACTCATAAATCAACTAAAGAATACATCAGTTAACTCAGTGCACGGACAGTTTAGTGGAGACAAGTGTTAGAGATGAGTGAAAGGGCAAGACAACTGTCAGTTGTGACTATAGTTGTGCATGTGATTTGCACAATCAATGGATTGAGTATTGCCAATGAGGATTACATTGTATATCCAAGGGAAATATGAATTTGTATTATTCATTCATCAATATTCTCATGTAGGATTGTGCAGTGCAGGCAGGCAAGCAGCGGAGGAGATTTGAACCTGTGATTGATTCAGATCTGAGCTAGTTTGTGTGTAACAGGTGGAGATAGTACTGAGTACTTGTGAGGAGTATTGTACTATGTATTGTTACATGTTCTGAATCAATATAATATATATATAGTTGGGGGTTTTCATCGGTATGCTTTCCCCGTGATATACTGTGTTGATATCTGTGATTGATGCTTCAATGTGCACATGCGATTGTTTCTTAATTCCACAAAATTGATGATCAACGTAGAGGAGGTTATGTATTATGCATGATTCCACAAATAGTGTATAATCAGGATAATCTCTATGAATAAGTGTCATATTATTCAAAATTTCTACAGAAATTTCACACTGAATGGGTAAGACAGCTTCCAGACCATACACCAATTGAAAGGGTGTAAATCGAGTCGCATTTCTTACTAATGTCCTATATGTCCACAGAGCTGAGTATAGGATTAAATGCCAATTCTGTTTGTGGACTACAATCATCCTTTGCAACATGTGCTTGAAGACTTTGTTGATGGCCTCAAATTGTTCGTTAGCCTGTGGATAATATGGAGTAGAACTGTCGTGGGACAATCCTAATTTGGCAGTCAATTCAACCATCATGTGATTCCGAAAATGTGATCCATGATCTGTGACTATAGCCTGTGGAACACCGAATCTAGAGACTACATGATTAAAAAAGAAAAGAGCAGCCATTTTGCCACTATTGTTTAATGTAGGCATCATCTCAGCCCATTTGGTAATATAGTCGATAGCGACTATGATATACCCATGCCCCCCAGCCTAGGTGGGGTTACATGTCATGAAATATATGCCCCATTTAGCGAATGGCCCAACAACAACTACTGGATGCAATAGTGCAGGTGGTAATCTGGTTTTGCGGTCGAAAATTTGACAAGCATGGCAACTTCTGACTGCAATTACGCAATCTTTGAATATTGTGGGCCAGAAGTAACCAACTCATAAGATCTTTTGTGCAGTGGAATAACCAGCTTGATTCCCCCCACATGCACCTTAACGACAGTCATTTAGGAATTTTTTGGCCTCCTCATGCATGAGTCACCTTCACAGAACTATATCGACACCACAACGGTAAAGTGTATCACCGACGATCATGTAGCCTTTTGCTTGGTATCAAGTATGTCGTTGTTCATAGCAAGTGGTGTTAGGCCTCAATGTTTGCATTTGGAGATAGATCAGTATATCTCCGTACCATGGGTCGCTTGATGATATCAGAAACAAAGTTTCATCCATGATTGATGCTTTAGATGTTAAATCGTTGGATGATGATAGGAAGTCACAAAGTAACTCTGTGAAGGCTAGAGATTTCTTTGATTTAGATTTTGTGAATTCCAGATCAAACTCTTGCAAAATGGCTATCCATTTGGAATATTTTCCCCCTATCAATTAACGCAATAGAATGTAAGTCATAGGTTTGCAATCTAATAAAATGGTAGTTTTGCGAAAAAGTATATAGTGCTGAAATCTCTGTATTGCTTGAACAGCTGCTAAAGCCAACTTTTCAACATAGGAGTACTTTCTTTCTGTATCATTTAAGTTGTGGCTTAAATAATACACAGGATGTTCTATTCCATTGTCTTCTCCTACTAAAACCATGGTGATGGTTGTATCTGTAGTGGTGAGATATAGGTTAAATTCTTTTTGATAGTCAAGAGCGTACATTAATGATGCTGTTACTAGGGAACCTTTTAAAGCATCAAAGGAATCTTGCGCAACCTGATCCCAGTTGAAGGGTACTTATTTTTTCAAAAGACGCGTTTAACCTTTAGCAAGTTTGGTGTAATTTGGAGTGAACCTCCTTAGAAAGTTTATTTTCCCTTGGAGTTTCTGAATCTGAAGCAAATTTGAAGGTGGAGGCATGTCGATTATTGCCTAAACCTTACATGGGTCGAGTCAAATTCTGTCCTTAGAAGCTATCATATCATCATTGACTAAATGATTCCTTCGTTTGTAGAATGTATACGAGACCAAGGATCGGACGAGGTGCCATACTCTAGAGACTTGTCTATCCAAACACTTGCTGAGTGTTGATTTGGGTTTGTCGTCCATGCCGAGAAAATTGATTGCTACATCAATTCTATAGGGCTTGGGGGCAACACCTGGCGATGATCCACACTACCAAAATGGTCAGAGTTCTTCTTGATCTTTATTGATGTAGAAGATATCATGTGACAGGTTTCCACTGTGGCCACTTCCACCAGACTACTTGGAGGCGGGAGGGAAAATGTACCCATTAAGGAAGGGTCTTTTAGGAGACCTTCTCTGACATTTTGAAGCATTTGAGAGTTTCCATGGATCAATGGAATGCTTCGATTAGCTTGTGAACTATTGGGGAAAAAAATTAGTTGGTCAACGGTTGTAATTCCTCCTTGGAAGGGAAATGCAATATTTTTGAAATATGTTGACACAACAACAACCATAGCATAAATCTAGGGTCTACCCAGTAACATATTGTAGTCAAGGTTTCCATCAATGACCTCGACTTCAATTTCTACTGTCTTGTCCCCCAGTTCAACTTGCAAGTTACTTAATATCCCATATGGTGTGTATGTTCTTCCATCGAATGCTTTTAATGTTGTTGATGATCGTGACAAAGGGTGGCAAGCCTAAATTTTTCCAGCAACTCATTGACATAATATAGGTAGATTCCCCCTCACCAATGATTGTTCGATGAACACTTTTGTTGAGGGCTTTCACCTATATAAGAAAAATGAGTTGGGCTGGTAACTGAGGTTCATATCCTTTATGGTTAAAGGCTACAAGATTTGAATCCATTGGGTCAATCCCACCTATTGCTGATAATAAAGCCTACTTTTGGGAGGGGCAATTTTGTAGTACTTCAAGTGTTGACATAGTGGATGGAAATTGAGTTAGATCCTCCACTATATTATAATTCTATGTTTCTTGAGCACAAGGATTAAATGTCGATCTATGTAATACTCCCTTTGGCGGCTTTATTGTTAATTTAAGAATGATGGGTGGCACAACTTCTGACGAAGTTGTTATCGAACTACTAGGCTGATCTGTAGCCTTGTTGTTCGACACCTGTGGATTCCCATAATATTTATTCCTCGTCGATATTAAAGCATCATTTTGCTGTTTTGAGATGGATAACATAAGCACTTGGGATGGGGAAGCATGATCGACAGCAACCATATTGGTTTCTAGGTTTGGAAACGGAATAGTCAATATCGCCAAGGTACTTGAAGTCTTCAAAAACTTCGTCACCTCAGCTCGATGTGGACAATCTCTCATATAATGATTGTTGGTTGCTCGAATCGTTTATTAATTAAACAGACAAGTACCACATTAAATTGTCAACCCGAGAAAGTCCTTTTGTTTCAAAGGTGACCTCGTACTGTATGTACTCAATTCTAAAAGCATTAAAGGCTGTAGTATAAACAAATCTACTTTCTATCAAACCCTTACTCTATGTTACAACAGCTATGATCTATTGCAGAAATGAAATGAAAACACTTAACTAAAGGTAAAAAATCTGCAGAAAGAAATGATGGCTATTTTGTAATAGAGGACCAGGACCTTATCCTCAAAGTAAGGATGTTCAGCACCTGCCCCTGTAACCAATTTGCCAATGCACACAGCAAATCCTAATCACTAGTGACACACTCTTTCACAGCGCCAATCGATTAAGAAAATAGAGTATCAGCAAAAGGAAAATATCAAAAGCATTGCTTAGAGATACACAAAAATCGCACACACCATTCTGATGGTGAGGACCGGTAGGGGCTCGACTGTTAAGGAGAGGATTTCCCCTTTCCCTGATATGCAATCTACCTGCCTAACAACCCAACCGCACCTGCACTACAGAAATAATAAAAAATGGATTTGGAAGGTATGGCACCCAAATTGGAATATGAAATTGGAGTGCCAATTCTAGTAGCAAGAGCAAATGGACTGGATTATGCTTTTACTCAGGGGGAAGATATTGTCTTAGCTGTAATGGCACATCGTTGTCCAGACCAAGAATTACCCATGCACAGGTCCGTCGCCAATGCATTGGAAAAGAAATGGGTGAATCTTGTGAAGAAGGTGGGCCCTATGCCTCTCACAAGGTTCCTCGGAACACAGATGCTAAGTTAAAATGCTCAGAACAGTGTTTTATTCATCTGCCAAAATGTCAAATTACAATAAGGATTCAGACTTGCTCTGCACTACAATACTCCTATTACAACTGGTTCTCCCCTCCCTCTCTAATGTAGATGTCCCCTCTTTATATAGAACACATCTATTACAATAGATTGTCATTATTCATTCAGTTTGACCCTTTTGTACAAAAATAGGAAATCAATTCCTGTTACAGCATACTGTTACAACAGTGTATAATTTTGCCATCCTTCGTTAATTGGATCGTTTTGCTCTTGCAAAGCTGGTAAACCTCAACCGACTCCTTGAGATCCTCGTACTGTCCTTGGCTGTTTCATCATTGTTGTCGATTTGGTAAATCTCAACTGTTCCCTTGAAGTTCTCGTGCTGTTCCTGGTGTTCCAGCATCTGCGACTGTGTTTTGCCAGTTTTGGACAGTTGTTGATCGTGCTGTGTCAACATCTACAAAGTATAGTTCTGCCAGCTTCAGATGGTTACTGCTTCCCCTAGGCAATTGTTGTTTCAGCCATTGCACAATGAGGTTTTACCCGCTTTAGTCAGTTGTTGTTTCTAGTGTTGCAACAACTACACAATTGTTGTTTCTAGTGTTTTAGCAACTGTGAATTATAATTCTGCAGACTTTGAACAGTTTCAACAATTGGCAGCAACTTAGTCAACTTCCAAAGATTAATTATAAAGATAACATGAATATGTGTTGAATAATTAAACATATAGCAATGAGGAGAGTTACTTCATACCTTTGGAATAATTAGGTCAAAATGTTATCAAGAGTTTCAACTTATGGGCTAAAGAGGGTAACCTAATGACAAAATACAAGGTCAAAAGTAGACAATATGGAGTCCTAACAATGGTCCTCATCACATATGAAACATGGCTGATTAGGTTTCTTTCACCCAGCAGGGTTTCCAGAAGATTTCTCAGGAGTCAAATATTCTTGTTTCTTCTTTTTGTTTTTCCCTTTCTTCTTGCCCCCTGGTTGCTTTGGTTCCTTTCCCTTGTCAAATGATAGGACATTAACCTTTGAGGCAAGAAGTTTGTCATTTACTTTTTGACTAGAAACTGTAAGGGCTTTACCTGATGGAGCCTTTGCGGTTTGCGTACTTGAGGTGCCAATCACACCATCACTGGCATGAGAGTCCTTGTTTGATTTAGAAGGGGTAGGAATGGAAAATTCTGGTCTAGGAGTGTCGAGCATTTTGTCATAGAGTGTGCCAGACTGAGTATAGATTAAGTCTAAATATTATGCATGAGCAATGACTTGCTCTTTAGTGACAACTCCTCCCTTGGCCACATCTTCTATAATAGAAGGTAATAATGACTTAATAAACCACTCAAATAGAAGATGATTAGGAACATATGTCTTTACCATTCGACGATGACGTCACCACTCATGAATAGGATCAGATATGTGAGTGGTTGTTGTCTATTTAAAGTTGGTAAGGAGTTATGCTCCCGTTTCGTACCTTATGGGTAACTGAAAGTGGGTTAAAAAGGTAGTGGCAAGGGTCCTAAAGTTGTCAAATGAAGCTCTAGGCAATTCAATGTACCATTTCATTGCCAGACCAGTTAGTGTTTTCTGAAAAAGGAAAAGCCTAATCGGATCATCATTGAGGGTGTTAGATGAACACCACAAATGAAAAGTCATTACGTGATTCGATGGATCTTCACCCGTATTTCCATTGAATTTAGGAATATCAGAGTGAAGTTTATGAGGAATCGCTGGCCACGAAGGGGCGTAAGCAATTGGATCATTCGTCAGTCGATTCAGATCCGGTAATTATAAAGTTGCTAAAAAAGGAAACTGTTGATTCAGGTTTGGTGAAGCATACCCAGGATAAGATGGGCTTGCCTGAGTAGTAGGTCTTTGCATACTAGCATAATGTATCTGATGCTGATAAATTTGATAAGGTTGATGGTCATAACCATTATAGTATGGTTGTTGATAACCGTTTTGAAAATATGGTTGCCCATTACCTGCAAAGCTTTGCTGCTCAGGTCCTCGGTAAGCTTGCTGGAATTGCGGTTTTTGATATTGTACCAGCCATGGTTGTTGGACCATTTGTTGTTTTCCAATACTGGATGTTTGACCAAGATGACAGGTGATAGTACTTGTTTGAGCTTGAGTCATTCCAGTTAAGGAGGCACTAATATGAGGTTCTGATTGAGCCGTGGAGAAAAGAGGCTGTTGTATTATGACTTGAGAGACTTGAGGTTGACATACAACGGGCATCACTTGCACTTGCGACACAGTCATAATAGCAGGTGTAGTGGGAATGTTTGACACAGGTTGATTTGGTTGCATTGAATATACAACTCTTGGCTGTTGAGGCAGTATTGGTACCCAACCATTGGATGTAATTCTAGTTTGACTTGAATTTTGTTGTGAACTCTCATATGGTTGTTCTCCAGGAGGGAACAATGAAAAAGCATATTGCCCCCCATATGGAGGTAATCTAGTGTTCAAAGGATAGACTGGTCTTTAGAGACTGGACTGCCTATATTGATACTGATGTGTAGGATCAATTTGCTGAGTTTCAACATAAGAAATTCTAGATAGGATTCCAGATGAACAAATAGGAACAGACCATGCCGTCGAAACACTCCCTTGGTGGACTCCATCTAGCCGTTGATAACTAGTTGGGACAGATGATATACTAGCAAACATCATCGGTGTAGTAGCAGGAGGTTCTACTGTTGCTGTATCAGATGACATAGTCATAGATGTTGATGGTTGCTCAGACATATTTAGTCTATCCAAAATATTTCCTAGCGATTTGACAAGAACTTGCGATGAAGGGTGATTAAAAGAACTAACTTTAGTAGTAGAAAGATATAGGTGGATCCCAATTCTAAAATGCAATGGGGTACTAGATGGAAGATCCTCTACAATCTCTTCTATAGCAATCAGTCCAAGTGGAAGAGGTAGACCGTCAGGTTCGTAAAATATTTTTGGAGCCAAAGAAGGTATAGCTTCTGTAGTAACAAACACTGGAGGGGTGACACCTTCTGAATTCTGGAACTCAACTTCTAGATGTTCAGGTAAGTGAACTTCAACTTCTGGATAAGCCCTAGAGGGAGTTGTTTCAAGGATAGAAGTGTCTACCATTACACTAGGATCAATTCTAATGTCCTCTTGTAACTGTGGAACTTCTTCTCTAAAGGCGGATGTACCAAAAATGATTGGAGTAACTGGAGTCTCTGATGATGTTGAAACACAAGTTTCAAATGAACCAGGAGAATTCGAATAAGTTAAATGAGACTTTTTTGTCCAGAATGGTTTCATTTTCGGAGTCAAAGATAGTTGACTCACTAGTCTCCGCGAATGACGGGGTTTTGATTGACTTTCTTCCACGATTGCAGATTACTTGATCAACTCAAAATTAAAGGGAAAAAGTTATTCCGAATTAAATAAATTTTATGATGCTTTGACACAACTTTGCTTTTTCAATTTTTAGGAGTCAAGAAAAAGATAAAGATGACTCTAGTCACCTTCGATTTTAATGAGCTTGAAGTGACAAGTGCTCAGATGGACCTTTTCTTTTAAGGAGTCGAAAAGGAATGAAAGTGACTACTATGGAAATCTAGATAGAGGGATTAACAAACCAATTGCAAAACTGCAATATTTACCTTAGTGGTAAATTAAAGAGAAATTACCAAGGACTTTATGTACGATAGTCAATCTTCTCGAATGTTGTGTTCAGTGCATTGAGATCAATAGAGCGGTAGACACGGCTTCCTATCGACAAAGGATATCAGCCTATTGTGGTCTCCCAATATATACTCGAAAGTACGGGGAGCACAAGTCCGTACTAGTAACTTGTCGTATCAAAGAGGAGGAATCACCCAAACTTCAATGAAAGCGATAGTTACCAGGTTTTATGATGCCAGAACGCGTCTCTAGCATAGAATTCTAGATGTGTTGCGTTAGGTTCCAAAGCGTTTTTATGTTAATTGTGATTTATTTTAGAGTTGATCTTGTTTAGAATTTTGTCTTTCAAGGTTCATCGCGTGATGTAGATGTAAAATTCCTAAATATGTAATCTAAAATGATAAACAATCATTTATTTTCTTTTAGCAGTGAAAATCCTAGCTATTAAGGAAAGAAGACTAAGATTCTTTCAACAGAGAGCAAAGAACACACACTATATGCAATTTTCCTAAATCATCTTTCACACACAGTCTAAATGAAAATGCAAATACATGTATTTGTTTTTCGTTTCCTTAATGTGAGAATGCCAAAAAGGAAAACTAAGTACAGATAATAACTATTTTCTTCAAAGTGACATTTCAACAATTTATTTTCAAAATGAAAGGAAGACTAAAACGACACTTTCAATTTTGAATGAAAAACTTCTTTTGACACTTCAAATATTGAAAATTCAAATCAAATACAATGACAAAAGTACATTGACTATCTAGAGGAGGAAGACTTTACGACACTCTTCTTCTTGACCCAAAATCATAGTTACGACACTTTTGAATAAAAAAATGGCAGTTCTATTAAGCTAATTTTGACAAAGAATGATTGTAAATGATGAAAAATACATAAAAAAAATTTACAAATCCTAATCAATGGAGGCTGAATAATGTAAAGGAAGGAGGCTTCAACAATGAGATACTGATCATAAGCAGAAAAACTACTGAATAGAGTTGAAAACAAGGAGGAAAAACCGAATTCCAAAGAGAGAAACAATATCACTCAATCATTGCACCTATCCTTCAGGGAAATAGGGATGCATCTCACCTGTAACACACAGGAGGTGCGATGCATACATGCTACAAGTTACAGTTAGTGCAATGGGCCAGGGAACGAAGCTGGGTTGGGTTTTTGCTCAAAATTTGTAGCTAAGTTTAGCTATTTCAGCTGGGCTATGATGGACAGTAAAAATAAAGTACAGGGGTATGATCTTAGGAGGTTATTGAGATACCACAAGGGAATTTAGGATGCTTGTAAGTGAGATGCTCAGTTCATAAACCAAACCGAAGATTGATTGAAGCAACATTCATCTACTTTGTAATTGCATAGCAAGAGAAGTTTGAAGGCTAGCTGGCTAACTTCAAGCTCCATCTATAGTTTATAAAGCAAACAACAATAACAAACAAGCAAACTAATCTCTCCCCAGCAGAGTCACCATTTTGTTTCCGGGAAAACTAGTGTCTTTTCGATCTGCTAGTCCCACTAATATGGGTAGCTATCTTTGAAACAAACAATCAAAGAAAATTGTGATTTCCTTTACGTATGATAGATAAGAGAGAAGCAAAGGGGACCAACCTGGTTCTTCTGCTTGGATCCTTGCTTGTTTCCTCTCTCCCTTGATAGAGCTTGCCACTCCTCTCCACCTTTTCCCGCTTTAGAGAATACCTATAGAGGCAAAGCAACAAAACACCATCAAAGCATCTCGATCTATAATACCATAAACAATGTAGAATCAGAAATACATTGACCATACAATTACATTCACAAATAACAAGATTCACAAATACATGATTATATGGAGGAAAACTCAAATAACTTTATTGATAGTAGAAGAGAGGATTACAACCCAGCTGTCTGACCCAACATCATCCTCCCAACATCAAAGCCCTCTTCACCTCATGAAAAGCAAGATCACCCAAAAATACAATGTCTCCTCTCAAAGAGAAACCAACAACACTTCCTTACAAATTAAAAATTCCAGCCTCTAGATTTCTTAGATGAGGAATCCATTTATAGATGTCTTGCAAGGGTGTGAGTCAACTCTGGGTGTCTGATTAGTGTCATTCCACTGATAGTTCTTGGTTCCACTTGGAGATTTCTTTGATTTCTTACTCATCCCTGGGCGAATTTAGAGAGGCAAGTGTCATATGAAATGTTTCTAGAAGATTCCCTAGGCATCCACTTAGCAAACTGTCTTTGCCATTTGTCTATTCTCACTCATCACACCCGAAAAAATGCTCTTTCAGTATGCATCACACCTGGCTAGTGTAGCAGCCAGTATGCATCACACCTTGACCATGGAGCAGTCAATATGATCTAGTTTTGGTCAGTTCTGAGGGGTTTTTTAGGTGGAACTTCTGGGAAATCATGTAATCAGTCGACCATGATCCTTTAGGGTATGAAACAACACTTTTAGTGGTTAAAGAGCCCTTTTTTTATTGACATATATGATTGGGGTTTCAGTGCCCAAATATGTCTATAACAAAAGGGAAAGAAAATACTAAAGTTAAATTCCCACCAAAGCGAACAAGACCTCAGTATGCAGGTGAAAAAGATATTGTTGTTCCTTACAAGAAGTTTTATGCAGTTGAGAAGGGACATGGGTTACAACATGGAAAGTAGCAGAATAGAGGTGGTGGTAGGGGACAGTTGTAGTGTTGGATATGTGGAAAGGAGCATTTCAAGAACGATTGTTTTTTATATTATGGTGATAGGCCTCAGATATACAGTGCACATGAAGTGCAAAAAGTTGGGGATGTTGGGAAGAGCATTCCTCATATCTATGTAACATTGGATAATAGGTTGGTGAATCAACAAGAATCTATTATCAAGATGGATGGTAAGCTTTGTGATCAAGTTACTTCTATTTTGATTGACACTATATCTAATTATAATTATGTTAACCTTGACCTGGTGGATACACGTGGTTTGAGAAAATAAGTTCATCTAGACTCTTGGTTAGCAAAGTTGGCTATAGGTACTAAGAATAGGGTTCATCATTGGGTAAGATCTTGTGCATTTGAGGTGGATGGTATCATACAATATTATTCTGGGTATGGATTGATTGTACCTTCACAAGACTAAGGTGGATTGATATGAAAATGAAATTGAGTGCTGGGATGACAATGGAGAATAAAAAATCTTGTAGGGTAATAAGAAGGCAACATCAGTCAAAATGATTACAACTATGGAGATGAAGTGTAGTCGTAGAAGAGGAATGCAAATAGGAGGGATGAAGGAGAGAGCGCGCTCTGCAACCTAGGGTTTTCTGTTCACCCTTGCAACGACGCAGTCTGAACCCTCCCTGCCTCTATTTTCTGTCCACCTTCTTCCTCACGACAACAATTTGCTGGCATAGACTGCACTGCAATTGTTGACCCTCAGGGGGGCTTCAAAGTCTTCCCCCTCAGTTGAGAGAGATAATCAAGTAAATAAATCGACAAAGCCTTCCGGTCCAGAACAAGTAAACATGGATACAAGATATTCCCCACTGCAAGATACGACAAACACTCCCACTGATCAGTCAAACAGGTGTAGTGAAGTACAAGAAGGATAGATTGGGAAACAGGAAATGCCCAAGGTTACATCAATGACATGCAAACCCATAGTAGCTGAATGACCCAAGATAGAACTTCCTAGCCATAGAATCAATGGTGAAATATAGTACATGAGGGACCATGCGCTCATTGGAAAATTTAGTGGATACTTGCCGACTGAAAAAGATTTGCAAGGATGATCTCTGCCAAATGGAAACCTAAGGGACATGTCACCCTGCAGCTAGGACTAGAAGGATTTTTCATTGCGATTTTCATTTTCATCGAAGACCAGAAGAGGGTTGTGGATGAAGGTCCCTACTTCTTCAACTCTGCCAGTCTGTATTTAAGGGAATGGGTAGAGAGATTTAACCCTGACAAGGAGGATTTTAGCTGGGCACCAGTTTGGATCTGGATGTACTTGCTCCCGTTGGAATATTGGGATGAAGAATCGCTGAGAGACATTGGCAAGGGGCTTGGGGAGTTTATAAAAATTGCTGAAGAAATGAGGCTGCGCAGATACACCTCCTATGCCCATATTTGTGTCTTCATGCACCTAGAAAAAGCCCTTCTAGACTCAGTAAGTCTCTACCATGATGACTTTGAATGGACCAACCCTTAGATTTTGAATATGTACCCTTTCACTGTCGTAAGTGTCATGCCCATGGGCATATGTTTTGGGACTGCCCTCTAAATGCTAAACCCCAAACCTATGACCCCTTAGACAAGTCGGCCCATGATGGATTCACCAAGGTTGCAAATCGAAAAAGATCGTATAAAAAACCTTCCTCTGGGAAAAAGCCCCTGCAGAACGCTGCCTCCATTCCCTCCACAAGCAATAGCTTTGAGGTTCTTGCTAAAACTTTAGAACACCCACCTCATAACATTTTGCCAATCCCACTACTGATCATCACGACCTCTCCCCCCCTTTGTTTGGCTCTTCTCCCACTCCCTTGCCCCTGAGTGACAACATTGGGATTCCTGAGGTAGCTCGAAAGGACCCTAATTGGAAACCTAATGGAACGGATGTTGACAGTATCCCCAGCCAGACCTTGCACTTAGCAATCACCTCAGCAGAAAGCAGTCAGACGCAACATATGGAAGAAGAACTAGAAAGCATTGATTTGGGAGGACTTGACATTTTCGAGCTTGAACAAGCATGCAAAAGGAAAGACTATGACAAGATTCAAGAGCATCAGCTCAATTCCTTGGAAATCATCATCTCCAGGGCTTACTAGCAACAACAACTAGACATACAACTTGGCAGTCAATGGGATGGAAGCTTCTTTCCTAAAGACTCCAAAAAACATGGAAGAAAGATAGATCTTCAAAGAACTATTGCAATAGGGAAAATCCTGGTAGACTCAGGCAGATATGCTAAGTTGACAAAGTACTACAAGCCCACCACTAATAGTGAATCATGAATCTCACTTCATGGAATCTAAGATGGCTCAATAGCCCCAAGAAACTCAAAATGATAAAAAAACATGATAAAGTAGGAGCAGCCCCAGATCTTCTTTATGCAGGAAACAAAATGTAATAGTAACACACTTGGAAACATCCTCTCTAGAGCATGGCCAGGTTGTCACTCGATTGCACTGGATGCTTCGGGTGCCTCCAGGGGATTGGAAATTGCCTGGAACATGCAAGATATAATGATATTAGACTTTCATGCCTCCCATCACATTATACAGGCTACTTTTCATATAATCAACACCAACAGTCATGGCCATCTCACCAATGTCTACTTCCCACAGGAAGTAGGCAACAAAATTTCTCTTCTAGACACAATAGAAGCGCTCAACTCCAATAGACTCCATCCTCTTTGGATCATTGGAGGAGACTTCAACATGATCACCAAGCTGGAGGAAAAGCGGGGAGGCTGAGCCAAGCTGGAACAAGAAAATGGACACTTCAAAGATTTTATCCAAAAGAATATGCTAATTGATTTGTAATTTTGTAATGGAATGCACACCTGGAGCAATCGTAGGGTTGGGCGGCAACAAATTTCTTCCAAACTAGACAGATTCCTCATCTCAGATAATGCAGCGCATCTTGGAGGCGACATCTCGGCATCAATTCTTCCATTTTCAGGCTCAGATAATTGGCCTATCTCTCTCTAATGGCAAAGACTAGGCAACTCTACTAGGCGTCCTTTCTGCTTTGAAGCTTTTTGGCTCACCAACCCCACCTTCAACACCCTCATCAGATCCACCTGGACCAACTTCCCTTCACCAGAGGGATAAAAAATGTATCAGTTTCAACAGAAACTCAAATTTTTGAAATCCCAAATCAAGTGTTGGAATCAAGAGACTTTTGGAAACATCTTCCAGGCACAACAAGATCTAAACAAAGAAATGAGAGAACTCCAACAAAAGATAATCACAGAGGGCTACCAGGAATGGACATTGGAACATGAAAAGAACATTCACAATCAATTGGAGGAGAGAAGAAAGCAGGAAGAAATTATTTGGAAGCATAAATCTAGAATTAGATGGCTAAAAGAAGGAGAAAGGAACACTAAATTCTTCCACAGAACTACAATACAAAGAATAATGCACAACACCATCTCTTTCACACAAAAGTGAGGAGGGGAAAGAGTGGAAATCCATGCAGAGATTGAACAGGAGTTTATCAATCACTTCCAGGAGGTCCATCAAGAACCCCAAATCGATAGATGGCCTGCTATAGAGAAGATCACTCAAAATGTGTCGAAAATTGTCATAGAAGAACACAACGAACTTCTTCTTTGACCAGTAATGCCTTAGGAGGTGGATTTGGCGATGAACCAGCTCAAGGAGGGCAAAGATCCTAGTTCGGATGGCTTCACTACTACCTTCTTCCACCCTTTCTGGGATCTTATCAAAGAGGAGGTGTGGTTAGTGGTGGAGGAATCGTGCACTCTTCATTGGCTTCTACCCTCTCTAAACTCAACTTTCATCACCCTCATCCCAAAAGAAGAGAATACCAGTACTCCAGACAAATTCTGTCCAATCGCACTATGTAATTTTATTTACAAGGTGATATCTAAAGTCATTGCTAACAGGTTGAAGCCGCTTTTGCCCTTGCTCGTATCGCCTGAACAATTTGGATACGTAGAAGGAAGACAAATATTGGAAGACATTATCCTCACTCATGAAATCATACACTCCCTCAAGCACTCCAAACAGGCAGGTATGATTCTCAAGATTGACCTCTCTAAAGCTTTTGATAAGTTAAGCTGGACCTATATTCAAAAAGTGCTAATAGCCTTTGGTTTTTCCCCAATGTGGGTTCGATGGATTCTGAGTTTAATTTCCACAACATTTTTCTCTATCCTCATAAATGGCATATCCTCTCGACCTTCCAGCCCCTCTAGAGGTATTAGAAAAGGAGATCCACTTTCCCCATTCCTTTTTTTTCTAATGGCGAAAGGTCTGGGTCGCCATATCAAACATGCCCTCCTCTCCCATCAACTAAAAGGTCTATCCATACACAATTATCCAACTATCACTTATCAATAGTTCGTTGATGACAACATGTTGTTTGGGCATCCATCTGTTCAGGAAGCCTCCCTTTTTAAATCCCTTTTGAATGATTCCTCTGATGCTTCAGGGATGAACATAAACACGGCTAAATAATAGATCTTCTTTTTTCACACCCCCATGTTACTCAACATGCTATTGCCCGCATCCTGGGCTTCTCCATAGCCTCCTTACCTTCCAAATACCTTGGAGCTCCCTTAATAGACTCTACCATCAAGCATGCCTCTTGGCGTATGCTCCTTGATAAACTTGAATCTCGTCTCACTTTATGGACTCATAGAAATCTGAACATAGCTAGTAGATTAGTGCTAATCAAAGTTGTACTACAGACAATGCCTCTCTACCTTTTCTCAATCTTGGAAGTGCCTAAACGGGTCCTTAAAAAAATAAAAGCTCTACAACGAAATTTTCTTTGGGGTGCAACTGGCACAAATTGCAAATGGGCTTTGGCAAAACGGACGACAACATGCAAGCCCAAAGAAAAAGGGGGTATAGGTTTGCAAGATCCTCATCACAGCAATGTAATCATGGGTGAAAAAATATGGTGGCAATGGCTCTCTGCTCCCAATAAGCCATGGCTAGCCATCTGGATAGCCAAATATGCCAATCACAGACCAACAGAGGAGCTAATTAGATTCACTCCAACTGAAAAGGGATCACTAATATGGAATGCTTCCAGACAACACTTCTTACTGATCCAACAACACAACTTTTGGGAAATAAGGAATGGAAACACTGCTTGGTTCTAGATGGATGCCTGGAACCAACTACCAAAGCTCAACGACATCTATAGACCACCTCCTTGCCAAGAGTGGGAGGATCAACAAAAGGAATCTGTCCAACAACAATGGATTTCGAAGACAGAACATGGGTACAAACAATGGAAGTAGATCTATAGGCTGATTAGGAATGCATATAACCAAACTAAGGAGGTCATGGAGAGTGAGCTCCAGAATTGACGCATTAGATCATCCGAAGGTAGAGATATTTTAAGATGGGGATATACCCCAAAAGGTTCCTTCACCACCAAAGAGGCTTATAACATTATATGCAATAATCCAATGCCCCTGGATCCTATCTGGGGAAGAATCTGGTCACCGGGTACTTAGCCCAAAGTCTCCCTATTCCTCTGGCTTGTTGGGCACCAGAAAATCCTCACTTGGGACAATCTTAGGAAAATAAACTTTCATCGGACCTCCATATGTCCCAATTGTAATTCTCACGACGAAACGCTCCAACACCTCTTGGACTCTTGCACTCTTGCCAACTAACTGTGGGAGAAGGCTAGCTTCCGTTGTAAAAAAAGATGCAAAGTGTCCGAAGATATAATAAACTCCATTCACCATTGGCACCAGAACCCATATAAAAGCAAACTACTCAACCAATTATGGAGAATGATCCCCAGCCTTCTCCTCTGGACAATATGGAAAGAAAGAAACAAGCGCATATTCAAAGGTCAAAGCACTACTTTAGAAATCATTTGGGGCAGCTTTTGTCTCAATCTTAAAAATACCTTGGCACTTCAAACTTGGCATTCAAAAGATTTTCCCACTCTTGCAAATGAGAAAGCCATCTGGGAAAATTGGAACATACAACTCCCACAAGGTACTCACAATTACAGACCTTCAAAAGGCAACAACATCAGAAAGCACTTATGGACCCCCCCCTCCAAAGCATACTTTCAAACTCAACTTTGATGGAGATTCAAAGGGAAATCCCCACAAAGCAGGATTTGGTGGCATATTTAGAGATTATGAGGGTTTGCCTCTCCTAATCTACTTCGGAAACATTGGTTGGTGTCACGCGGAATGAGTCGAGGTTGCGGACAAGATCGACCTTCCTAGTATCTACTAATATCTAGTGACAAGCAAGCCAATAAAAAACTATATTTCTCTAAATATGCGAGTAAAATAAAGGTAAACAAGTGTTTTTTAGGCCTACCTTGGGTCCAATGGAAGTTTGTAGAAGCTTCACTCCCTCGCTCCAAATGAGCTTCCTTGAAGTGTATTCTGCAAACACAAACAAGCAAACAATTAAATAGCACCTGAAAAGCCAATATTATAAAGCATATTCATCATAATGATCAAGGAGATTATGAAACAAACCATAAGACAGTTTGTTGAGAAAAATGAATCTGATTGTATTAATTCAAATGAAGAAGAAATTTACAACCTGTGCCTTGATGCTGTACAAGCTCCTCCCAGGGTCCGACAAGAAGTCTCATCTACTTTGACAAGCTTCACTCACTT
>APFE030394842.1:222131-233933 GCA_000404065.3 Pinus taeda
TTTGTTTCTAAGATAGCTACCAGTCTTAGTGGGAATAGCAGCATCCGAGTGGACACTATTCTCGGTAACAAAATGGCGACTCCACTGGGGAGCAACTAGATTTTTTGTTGGCCTATCTTTGTTTCTTTTATAAACTTACAGACGGAGTCTGAAGCCAAGCCAGCTAGCCTTCGAACTGCATTTGTTATACAAATGCAAAGTAGATCAATGCTACTTCAGTCTATCTCCGAGTTTTGTTTATGAATTAAACAATCAATCTGCAAATAGTCTAATTGCCCTAAGCGGTGGCTCTAGTAACCTCCTTAGATCTACCCCTGTGATTTACATATACTGAACATCACTTACTTGACCTAAATCCCTGAACTGAATTACAAATTGTGAGTAAAAACTTGTTTAAAGTTTCGCACTGGTACCATTGCACCCTGCCTTCAAGGCAGTCTGTATGCATCGCACTTCCCGAGTGCAGTAGGTGCGCTGCATACTGAATTCACAGTGTCACAAGTGCGATGGTCAGGGAAGGTTGACTTTACCTTCAGACTTTGGTTTTTCTTCACTGTTTTCAGTCCTATTCAGGAGTTTTGCTGCCTGTGGTTAGTGTATTTCTATGAAATTCCCCTTCTCTTACATTATTCCGCCTCCATAGTGCAAAGAACTGTAACTGTTTTTATGTATTGTGTGCCATTTGCAGTTGTCTTTTGCAAAAAGTATCATAGTTGAACTGTCGTTTCTTGATCTGAAAGTGTCGTAGTTCTGATTTTCAGTTTTAGAAGATAATCCCATTGCTCTTGATATTTGATTATACAGTGACTATTGCATATGATTTGAATTAATATTTTTAAAGTGTCGAAAAGCAATTTTCATTTCGAAATTGCAAAGTGTCTCTCTTACCTTCACTTCATTTTGAAAAGAAATTTTCTTGAGTATTGTCGCTTTGAAAGTAATTTAGATTTGCACATAGCTTTCTTATCATCATTCATACATTAAGAAGGCTGAAAACAAATACATGCATGTGCATTTGCATTTCGACTGCTTGGTTTGATTTAGGACAGTGCATTTAGCGTGTGCTCTATGCTCTTTTCTGAAATATTCTTAACTTTCTTTCCTTAGTAGTTAGGATTTTCATTGTCAAAAGAGGATTAAACGTTTGTTTATCATCTTAGACTACATTTTAGGAATTGTATACACATCATGCGGTGAACCTGAAAGGCAAATTTTTTAAGCAAGATCAACTTAAAATAAATTTAATGAATCTAACAACACTTTGGAACCTAACACACAACATCTAGAGGTCTAGGCTAGAGACGTATCTAGCGTCGTAAAACCTGGTAACTGTTGCTTTCATTTTTGGTTGGGTGATTCCTCCACTCTGAGACGACAAGTGCCAGTACGGACTTGTGCTCCCACGTACCATCGAGTATATTTTGGGAGACCACAATAGGCTGCATCCTTTATCCTTAGGAAGCCGTGTCTGCCACCCTATCGATCACAATGCACTAAACACACCATTCGGGAAGATTGATTGCCGTACCGTAAAAAGTATCCTGCAGTTTTGCGATTGGTTTGGTAATCCCCTCTGCCTAGATCTCCAAAGAAGTCCATTTTGCTCCTTTTCAGAATCCTTAAAGGGAAAGGTCCTCTGAGCACTTGTCACTTCAGGCTCAATAAAAATCGAAGGCGACTAGAGTCATCTTTTGTTTTTCTCGACTCTTTAAAATTGAAAAAACAAGTTGTGTCAAAGCATCTAAAAATTTATTTTAAATCTGAATAACATCGCAAATTCCCCCGTTGGTCTTTAGGTTGAGAAAATGGAATCTACCAACCAAGGATTTCCCCTTGGAGGAAATCCTAGTCCTTTCTCCTCTTGGGGATATGTTGGTGCACCCCATATGGCCACTTTGTCACTTCCAGGATTGACAATTGGTTTGCTTGTCTGGCTCTTCTCTACCTCTATCATTCAAAATCCCGTAATTCCTGAAAAGTCAAATCAGCAACTAGACGACACTAGAGTTGCCTCCCAACCTTCTACTTCGTCTGATTCTCCCTCTCTTCCTTCCTCTTCGCTTGATAAATCCGATAAAGCTAAAAATCAAGTAACTGAGAAGAAGAAGAAGCAGAAAGAGAAAAAGGAAAAGAAGAAAAAGGAACCAAAATCGAAAGGGGGCAACCAAGTGTCATCTAGTGAAAATCTCTTTATGTCATTTGCAAAGGAGACCACTATCACCGAAATTGTCCCTGCATCCCTCGGATCTTAAGGGACTGGTCTCCTCGTTTGCACAATCCAGTGTCATAAACCTCTAATGATAATGTTGAATGCACACCATCAACCAATGAAAGTGAATTACTTGGACAGAAAATGAATCCCAGATTTCCTTGTAAATTGTGTGAAGGCAATCACACCGTCCACCGTTGTCCCTTCCTTGACGAAGCCAAAAGAGTTTTGGATGACCGTCCTGCGTCACTGCTACGGCTTCCTCCTGGATATAAAAAACTCTTGCCAAGTCCTCCACTGGTTGAAAATCCGGTTGGCCCGTCATTGTGGTCGGCCGAAGCGTCTATCATTGAAAATGAACCCTCTGAATCCATACCAGACAAAAGTCAAAAGGTTGAGACGGTAGTTGACCCGGTCTTGCCTTCAGAGTGTTAATCTTCGAATGGTACCGTCACTGAAGAGAAAGGGAACGACACCGTTCAAATTCTTTTCATCAACACAGACTCCGATGAACTTAGGGGTAGTCCACCCGTTCCTTTATCGTAGGAAGGAAGTTCATCAGAGTCATATATGGCCGTCTATTCGGTCCCACCTCTAAGCAACCTAGTCGTTTCCTTCGACTGGAATCTACTAGGAAGACCCCGTTTACTAGCTAGTACACCATTCAGAATCATTCTACAAGCTTACAGAATGGTCATGGCTGGTACCATCTATTATCACTTAGAACTAAAAATACCTGATATATGTAACTTTTCATCCTAGCCTGATGACAAAGGTCAGTGTTAGTCTATTCTTGTTTTAATTTTTCTTCCCTTAGAGTCTGAAGTTTTAAAGAAGTCATGAGTCAAGTTTATTCTCAGTCCCCATTGGTTCTCCTCCACCCACCACTGTTTCATAGCCACGTGTCATCTTATGTCAGTCACCAAGTCTTTTAGTAATTTCGCAGCGCATGCATACTATTAAAGTGTTTTCGCAACGCTTTTATAGTTTGATAGTTTCGCAGTGCAAACTCTATTAGGCAATTTCGCAGCGCATCATTCAAATTTAAAACTAACCGCGCTGCGAAATCATGGATTCGTACATTTCGCAGTGAATCTTTCTCGAAATGTCAAGTCCGTTAGGTGAATCACAGGTCGTGTCTTCTCATGTTAGTTCATGTACCCCTCTTATCACATTCCAACACTCATTGCCATTATCACCCCCACTAGATCTGTTGATACACACGAATCATCATTTCCAAGAAAGACCACCGTGCATAAATCTTAATGATGGTTGTAAATCTTGCATGAATGACAAATCTGCAAGATTGCAACTTGAGAGATTTAAACGGCAAGATTTCAAGTTCAAATACAATGATAATCAAGCGAGGCTGAATCACAATCCAAACCAGGGCTGATAGTCATTGTTTGTGAATATTTGAAAAAATCAATGGAGAAAAAGGAGCACAAATCCAGCAAATGTCTAAGGACTGAACCTGAAGGCCTAGATATAACATTAAGGAATAAAGAGGTAGAGAAAGCATTCAAAAAGGCCGGGTGCTGGAAATTTTACAAAAGATTACAAGGAGGACACGCATAGGTAACCAAAGAATTCACTCTTAACTTCACAGGCTTGAATTCAAAGGTAGCCATGATAGAATTGCAGGTTTCGCCAGAGGTGATATCTACTGTGACAGAGATCCCACGAGGACAAGAGCAATGGTTTAAAAATTTCAAATTTGACATGAATCCTTGCAAGGAGTTCTTAAAGAATGGGTTTGTAAATGCAGATTTAAGTAAGGCAGTGCCCAGGAGTTATGTCAAAGAATATTATGCTCATTTACTCACCTGCATACAAAAATATCTGAATTGCGAAGGAAGGTATAACAAGGTTTACTCATACCATTTTAAGCTCCTTTTGCATTTCACAGGGAAGGTCTCCATAGACTTACCTTTTTATCTTTTCCTTAGTTTGAGTAAGATGTGTGATAAGGTACAACTGAGGAAAGAGGATTGTGAAACCTCTTTGTTTCATCACGGTTTGATTAAACTACTGGTTTTAGATGAGCTCCAAAAGGTAGACAGAGATTGGAATTCATTCATTTTTATGGCTGGCTTCAAAAGCCAAACTGGCCTCAGTCCTCTAACTGCAAGAGATTTTACAATAGGAGAGCTCCAAACAGAAGCAAGAGCTAAGAGGATTCCAAATTCACAAGCAAGAAAACAAGTGAAGCCACTCATCATTCAAGATCCACCTCAGCAATCAACTGAGGAAAAAGCTCACGGTAAAAATACTGTACCTGAAACAAGGACATATGAAGTAGCCTCAAGGAGAAGAACAAGAAGCCAGATGACTAAGGAAAAAGGTAAAGCTGTAGCAGCTGAAGAAAGTCCAGTTTCCAAGGGAAGCGTAAATGATTTATTACAGGCTATTGACTTTGAACAGTCTCTACCAGTGCAAATTGAATTGATACAGTCAGAACAGGAGAGTACCAAGAAAGCTAAAGCCTCAAAAAGGCTTAAATTTGATCAGCCAGCTGAAGAATTTGTTTTTAAACCTAGAAGACCTATGACAAGGAGATTCCAGCAAGTACAAGAAGCACTGCCAAGAACAGAGGAAACAGGGGAAGGGACACAACGCCAGCAAAGGAAGAACACAGGAAAAAGAGTCATTACATTTAAAGAAGACCATATAGCAGACCTGAAGAGCAAATTGGAATCAGCTAAGCATGAGATTTCCAAATTGAAGAAAGCTACTAGAAGACATGCAGTCATACAAGCAAACTATTATAGAATTAAAACTCTATGGGAAGAGAATGCAGCTGTAGAAGTGGTTGATTGTAATACACAATTTCACACCTGGACAGTGCCGGCAATCAAAGAAGCCATGTACATCAGGATGATTAATATGCAACTGAGAGCTGGGAATAAGGTTATGAAGAAACAAATAGAAGATCTAAAGGCACAGCTAAGCCAACTCAAAGGACCTGCTAAATGAGTTTACATTTCAAGTAAGATTTTGTTTCTAAATTTTGATAAGTTTGCTTGATCTTCACTTTCTGAAGAAACCTAAATCCCTATTCAGCTTTTGGAAAGTCTAAAAGAAGTTTTGGCAACCAAGTACTCCATTAATAAAGGTCTCGGGTTAAAAACAAGGTTTTTTAAACAACTCAACAGTTTCGTAGCGCGCTACGAAACTGCTGAAGGTGATGATTTCAACATAAATCAAGCAGTTTTGAAGCAGAAGCGATTTTTTTTTTTGAAGGACAGATATATACAACGAGACATCTAAAGTTACAGTAGCCAATCAGATTAGCACAAGTGGAAATAAATGGTTTGGATCAAAAAGTTGCATTTTGTCATATCATAAGAAAATTAAAGCACGGATCAGACAGCTTGAATGCGTTTCCCTTTTTTGTTTTCAAGACAGTGGATGACACATCATCAAATCATGTTTCATAACAGTGGACAGCACATCAATAGACGTGGCCACCGTCATATTTTGAGGAGCAAAAGTTAAAAAACCGACTTATGGGGAATTGAAAACCATAAAGCCGAGAAGCAAGGATAGTCTCCTAATTTTTCTAAACAGTGAAGAAGATACAACATTCAAGAACAGCGTGGAGCATTGAACACCCATCTCAACCAAACTGAAATAGAACCAGATGTCAAAGAAAGGGATTATCTTAATCAAAGCCATTATGCATGTAATATGGAGTTAGAATCATATTTGATTTAGATCTCTTAAAAACTCCAGTTAACACTTTGTTGAATTTATTAAGTAGTTAGAGTTTAAGAGTTGTCAGTAATAGAAGTAGTTTTCGAATTCCCCTCATGCTTGAG
Source organism: Pinus taeda (assembly GCA_000404065.3). Lineage (NCBI taxonomy): Eukaryota > Viridiplantae > Streptophyta > Pinopsida > Pinales > Pinaceae > Pinus > Pinus taeda. The sequence goes on from APFE030394842.1 coordinate 228,162, forward strand.
GAGGAATCTCGATCAGTTAGAATAAGAGCTCTATATATAGCTGAAGCAGCAATGTAATCGGGGTTGGAAATTTTATGAAAAGACTGGTATTTGGCTTATGTAAAACTCTGTTCCAGTAATACAAGTTTGGCTTTACTTCTCAGGATTCATGAGGGATCTTTATGTTCAGAATATGTGATGTTTTTCTTTTCCTAATTATTGTAGTGGTATGGATGTATAATCACTCAGAATTCACTGAATGTGCTCTGACTTCCTGTATACATTTATAAACTGTGTGGTCCTATATGAGTTTATGTTCTAAATGTTTAAATGCTGAATGCCCTGACTTATATGAAAGGTTGAGTTTATTGTGTTATTGAGATGTTGTTGACTCCATAAGCCCAATGGATAGTAGTTAATGTGTTTCCACCATTCATATTTGTCATAGTTATTCTACAAGAGTTAGCCATCTTATCTAGAATCAAAATCCTTAATCCATTCAGAGAGAGCCCTCTCAGGTTGAGGAGGCTAAGCCTCAGCCTAAAGTAGGTTTGAAATAGTTACTTAGAGTCAACCTGACCAGCAGCCTATCAGGATCTGATTGTGATATAACATTTTGGTGCATCTGCCGGGAGCCTGAAGATTATTTATTCCCGAAATCAAGAAGTTGAACTTCTGAAGGTAGCAGGAGCTTAGAAAGTTTTTGAGGTTGCATTCTACCTTGGTGACTCCATATAATTTTAAAGTTAAAAAGGTGGCTTCGAGAGGAATATATACACAGAGTAATCCTAACCTAGATCCACCTACTCCTGTGGATAATCCAAACACCATCTCAAGGAGAAAGCAAAGATTTCCTGATATACCAGGTACTTCATCTTTTTCGAAATCTTTGTTCCCTGAATTTTCTAGAAGTCCTGAAGATAAAATAGTAGATGATAAAATTCATGAGGTATTATTGAGGTCTGAGAACGAAGAAGAACTTATTGGAATTATTTTAGATTTACAAAAAAGAGGCATTGATACTTCATCCTTAGTGTCACAAAAAGATAAGGAGGAGTTTTGGGAGGTTGTTACTTTAGAATTACTGTTAGAAGAAGAAGATTTAAATCAACTCAAAGAGCGTGATCCTTTTGAAGTTTTGCTCAAATCCAAAACTAGTTTACCCCTCCCAAATTGGAGTTCCTTTGTTAGTGGTTTGCAAAGTCCAAATAGTCCTTTTCGTACTAATACTTTATCCTCTGCCTCTGCTAGTCCCAATAGTCCTCAGACACTATCTCACACTAGTTCTAGTCCCACTGGTCATACAATACCTGTTATTACTGCTCCTCCATTCATCATGGCTATACCTACTAGGTATGCTCCACTAGCTCTCCCTGCTGTTTTACATGACCTTCCTAGCAAATATGCTGCCAGAATTCCAACATGGGGAGGAGATGAAGACATTACAGCAGAAGAACATGTAGATAGGTTCAATGATTTTGTTGACAGGGAAGAAGTTGATGATGAAGATGTAAAACTAATATTTTTTGCTCAAACTTTCATTGGGGAAGTCAGAAAATGGTTCAAAGCCCTTAGAGTTGGAAGTATTCACAGTTGGGTAGGATTTGAAGATAGCTTTCTAAGGAAATGGGGAAACAGAACCAACCCTGTCCAAGCCCTTACTGAATATAACAATCTTAGAAGAGCTCCAGAGGAAACTGTCCAAAACTTCTCTAAGAGGTTTAATAAAATATACAATTCTATTCCAGCTCATTTGAAAACTCCTGGAGCTTTGGCACAGTTGAGATATTTTGAATCATTTGATTCAGATTTCTCCCTCTTACTCAGAGAAAGGGATTTTGCCTCTCTTGCTGACATGCAAAATGAGGCAATTAAGGTGGAGGTGAATATGATTGTTGCTAAGAAATCAAAGATGGCAAAGGCTAAGCTGAAAGAAGAAGAGAAACCTTCTACCTCTGCTCTAGAAGACAAGTTTGAAACGATGATGAAGACCATGGAAAAATTGATGGACCAGCTAGCTCTTGGGAATGCTTCTGCTCCTCCAGCACAGCAGGAACCTCAATTCAGGAACCCTCAATTCAGAAGACCTCAGAATTAGTAAAGGCCAAGAGAGAACAGAAATCAGTAGTCAGATCCTCCAGTGAGACCTCCTTTCCAACAAAATTTGGTAGATGAAGAAGATGAGCCTGAAGTCCCTGAGGAATCAATCCATTGTTTTGATGAAGAAGTGTCAGGGATTTTCTTGACTAAGGAGGAACATGATGAGTCCAGTATGATAAAATCAGGAGAAGAGCCTTCAGACTTTTTAAAGGGCTATCAGCACGCTATCTTTGAGATGCAAAAACAGTACAATCTTAGGAATAGAAATGTTCCTATTATAGCAAACAGGGCACTGCCCAAGAAGGATAGCTCAAAGGCAGTTGACGATAAAAAGGAAAACTCAAAGGTAGTTGAAGGTAAGGATGATTCCCCTCTTGTCAAAAAGGATATTCAAATTCTTTCTCCTCGTAAAGAAATTGACAAGACTGGTACTGTTTTTAATCTTGAGAACGAGATTGCAAAAATTAAGATATCAGTCCGTTTTAATGAAATTCTCAAGGTAGACAAATACAGAAGCAAAATTGTTGAAATGCTTAATTCACAACCAGGAGTGGCTGACATCCTAAATGTACAAGAAGATAATCCTGTTATCTGTTTGGGTCCAAGACTTGAAGATGAGCAAAATGAGGAGTTTCCCCCTTTCTACATAAGCATTAGCATTCATGATATGACTCTACATAATGCTATGTTAGACTCGGGGGCATCACATAATCTCATGCCTAAGGTAATCATGGAAAGACTGGGGTTAGAGGTAACTAGGCCATATAAGGATTTATTTTCCTTTGACTCAAAAAGAGTCCAATGCATTGGTTTGATAAAAGATGTTGTTGTGGGGCTCACACAAATTCCAGCAAAAACAATCGTTATGGACATTGTTGTTGCAGACATTCCACCAAAGTTTGGGATGCTTCTTTCAAGGTCATGGGCAGAAAAAATCAAGGGCACAATGGAAATGGATCTTACATATGCTACCATCCCAGTGTTTGGTGAACAAAGGAGGTTGTATCGGGAGACCAGGATGGCCTACATGGCAAGCAGCAAAGATAAGCCTCAAAATTTTCCTATTTATTCTTTTGATACTGGTCTTGGATCAGCTATCCTTTTCAATGAATCAGTTGGAAGAGAATCACTAGATGAACCTGCGGAAAATCAGTGTCAAGAAGGGCAGCAAGGAGATGAAAGGGACATCATGGGCTGCTGGTCATTATAGTTTGACGGATCAGCAGGAAAAGAAGGGGCAGGAGTTGGGATTTGGATCACTAGTCCAACTGAAGAAAGTAAGTTTCTCTCCTACAAATTAAACTTTGATTGTACCAACAATATGGCTGAGTACGAATCTCTGATTTTAGGTTTGGAAGCCTTGATAAAATTGAAAGCTAAAAACATTGCTATTTGTGGAGATTCTGAATTGGTAATTAAACAAGTAGAAGGTGCATATCAAAATAAGGATACAAAGATGAGAGAATACAAAAACTTAGTGTTGGAGATGTTGGAAAAATTTCAATCCTTTTCTTTTAGCATCAAAACTAGAGATAAAAACTCTATTGCAGATTCTCTTGCTGTTTCTGCCAGTCTTTTTATCATTCCTAAACACTCTTCTGAAAATTATGAAGTGGAGGTTCGCCATAGACCAGTCATACTAGATAATATCACAAATTGGCAAGTTTTTGAGGATGATCAACATGTAAGGAACTTCATTGAATTAAAGGAAGAGTTTGAACACAATCAGATAGATCAGCAGAATATGTTAATAGAATCAAAGGAAAGTTCTAAAGTCTTACGATTACAAAACAACTTAATTCCTAAGGGCCTCATTCCCCTTGAGAAATTATTTGATCAAAATGATGTGTTCAAAGCACCAAGACTACAAGATAATGAAGAAGAAGTGGAAAGCTGCAATTTAGGAGACTCAGTTGTGCCTAAGATAGTCAAGATTTCAAAATTCCTTTCACCTAATATGAAGACTAAATATGTTGAGATGATGAAAAGATTCATTGATGTTTTTTCATGGAGTTATGCTGACTTGAAACGATATGACTCTTCAATTATACAGCATACCATTCCTATTAAGCAGAATGAAAAGCCTTTCAAGCAGAAGTTAAGAAGAATTAATCCTCTTCTAATGCCATTGATTGAAAAGGAAGTGAAAAAGCTCTTTGATGCTAAAATTATTGTTCCAATCAGATTCTCAAATTGGCTTGCTAATTTGGTACCAGTCAGGAAAAAGAATGGAGAGATCAGAATTTGTATAGACTTCAGAAACTTAAACAAAGCTTCATTGAAAGATAATTACCCACTCCCCAAAATGGATTTGATTTTGCAAAATATTGTTGGTTCACAAAGGATTTCTATGCTTGATGGTTTCTCAGGGTACAATCAGATTCTTGTTCACCCAGATGATCAGGAGAAAACGACCTTCACCACACCAAGGGGAACATTCATGTATGCAAAGATGCCATTTGGTCTCATGAACGCGGGAGCCACTTTCCAGAGAGCAATGGATATTGCTTTTGCTGAAGAAAAGGACAAATCAGTGGTAGTTTATCTTGATGACATCACAGTTTTTTCAAAAAGGGAAGAAGATCACTTAAAGCACCTTGAAAGGGTCCTACTGAAGTGTAGGAGGTTTGGTATTTCTCTAAACCCAACCAAAAGTATTTTCGCTTTAACTTCTGGCAAATTGCTTGGTCATATTATTTCTGAAGAAGGAATTAGGATTGATCCTAATAGAGTTAGTGCAATTCAAAAATTAGATCTACCAAGGAGTAAGAAGGAGATTCAATCCTTTCTTGGGAAGGTTAACTTTGTTAGAAGATTCATTCCTAACTTTGTTGAAGTTGTCAAGAACATAACAAAGATGTTAAAGAAAGGAGCAGATTTTAAGTGGACAGTTGAAGCAAAAAAGTCATTTGAAGAGATCAAGAAGGAACTTACTCAAGCACCAGTACTTACCAGCCCAGATTTTACCAAGGAGTTCCTTATCTTCACATTCGCTTCTAAAGACACAATTGCTGGAGTTCTACTGCAAAAAGGATGTCAAGGTACTGAACAACCCATTTCTTTCTTTAGCAAGACATTAGCAAATGCTGAATTGAAATATAACATCTTAGAGAAGCAAGCCTATGCATTGGTGAAAGCAGTGAAAGATTTCAGAATCTATGTTTTGCACTCTCACATTGTTGCCTACATTCTAAGTGCTGTTATAAAAGATATTCTTACGCAAGCTGATCCAGATGGAAAAAGGGGAAAATGGATAGCAAAATTGTTGGAGTATGACATTGAGATCAGACCCACAAAGTTGGTAAAAGGTCAAGGCCTAGCTAAATTGTTGACTCAGTCAAATTTGGACTGTATTGATATTAATTTAAGCACAGAGATCTCAGAAATTTCTGAAAATGAAGAGGAATTGGTCCAAATAAATGAAAAATTCTTGATCTCAGAATGGTACAAGGATATAACATTTGTTTTGCAGCATAATAGATCTCCTGATAATCTCTCAAAATCCAAAGCTCGGTTTACCAAATTGAAATCTCTTAGATATTTTGTGTATGACCAAAATTTGTTTTGGAAAGATGCAGGAGGAATATTATTAAATTGCCTCATTGAAGAAGAAGTTGATAAAGTAATTGATGAGTTTCATAAAGGGGATTGTGGAGGACATCACTATTGGAAAGCCACTGCAAACAAGGTCTT
>APFE030394842.1:242188-272768 GCA_000404065.3 Pinus taeda
GATCATGAAAAAAATGTGTCAAAATAATGTATTGTATTGTATCTTATTACAGGTCACCTCCCAGCTCAGAAAAACTTTGGATCCTCATAGTAAAGCATTTTGCCCGAGATCAGAAAGATTAACAACCTCATGCTTTAGGGGGCAACTGTTATAGAAATTTTTGGGCACTTCAACTCCAATCATAAATGTCCATAAACTGAGGGCTCCTAAGTCCATAAAAATGTTTCTTCACTACCTAAAGGAACAAGGTCAACTAATTACATCATCTCCCAGAAGTTCTCCACTGAAAACTGCTCATAAATGGTCAAAACTAGACCATACTGAAAGCCCAATGCAGAGGTTGTGATGCATATCACCTTCCTAGTGAACATGGTGTGATGCATAATGAACTGCTCCTCTGTAGGGTGCGATGGTCGGGAATGGACAAATGGAAGGGACAAAATGTGAGGTGGAAGATCATGGAATCTTCCAGAAGCTTCCCCTCTGCCACTTGCCTCTCTATTTTCGACCAGGGATGAGTAAGAGATCATCATTCTCCAAGTGGAAGAAGGAACTATAAGAGAGAATACACTAATCAAGACCCCAGAAGATGACACACCTCCCTATAATCATCTATATATGGATCCATCATCACAGAGATACAGAGGCTGGAATTTTGTATCTTATAGATATGTGTTGTTGGTTTTCTCGTGTACATTCATAGTGTTGGTTGATATAAGCTTTGATTGAGGTGAAGAAGGGATTTCTAGCTGGAAGATGATGCTGGGTCAGAACATATGGTTGTAATCCTCTTGCTACTTTTTGTCTTAATAAAGCTATTCTAGTTTTCCTCCATATTCTTGTGTACTTGTTTATATATGGATTTGTATGGTTAACACACATCTGGTCCTGTGTTATTTATGAATATAGCTCTTTGTTTCTTCGATAGTAGTATGTTTTTGTGATTCCTTAGGTGCTCTTTGAAGCTGGGCAGATGAAGAAGAAGCGATGAAACTCTATCAAGAAGGAGGGGAAATCAAGCGCAAGACTAAGGTTGGTCTTCTTGGTTCTCCTCTTGTCTATTTTCATAAAGGAAAATGAAAATAGACTTTACTTGTTTGTTTCTAAGATAGCCACCCATCTTAGTGGGAATAGAAGCATCCTAGCGGTCACTATTCCCGGTAACACATACCCACTTGTAGATACTCTCTGACTGAAATCTCCAACCCAGTCAACATCAACGAAGCCATGAATATCCAACACTCTATCCAATCCTAGTCTTCCTTGGTAGGACAAACCATAATCACTAGTGCCACACAAATACCTGAAAATCCACTTCACTGTTGTCCAGTGCTCCTTCCTTGGTTTTAACATGAACCTGCTGAATACTCGCACTACATGTGTAATGTCTCACCTAGTACAGACCATTGCATACATCAAGGTATCGATTGCGCTTGCATATGGAACACATGACATATTCTATTCCTCTTCTCGTGTCTTGGGACATTGTTTAGTAAATAACTTTACACCTACAGGAATAGGAACCTTCACCGGTTTACTATCTTGCATATTAAACCTCTACAATATTGTCTTGACATACTTCCTTTGGCTTAAGTAGAGCTTCCTCTTTGTCCGATCTCTTTTAATTTCCACGCCCAAAACATAGTTTGCAGCACCAAGATCTTTCATGTCGAGTTTGGAGGACAAATGGGTCTTCAAATCCTAGATAATTTCTTTGTCATTTCCAACCAACAACATATCATCTACATACAAGACCAGATAAATAACAGGGTCACCAATCAATTTAAAATACATACAATGATCTGGTTTGCTTCTAGTGAAGCCAAGTCCCCATATAAATGTATCAAATTTCTGATACCACATCCTTGGTGACTGTTTTAACCCATACAGAGACTCTTTAACTTTCAAACTAGTTCTTTCTTACCCTTTAGCACAAAGCCTTTAGGTTGCTTCACGTAGATCTCCTCTTCTAGATCCCTGTGAAGAAATGTTGTCTTCACATCCATCTGTTCTACCTCTAAATCAAAAGCAACAACAACAACTAAAAGTAATCTAATAGAAAAATATCACCAAAATCAATTCCTGCCACCTTGTAATAATCTTTTGCTACCAACCAAGCTTTTTATTTCTCCACCTTTCCTTCTACATTTGTCTTCTTCTTGAACATACATTTGCTGCCAATGGGTTTCCTTCTAGCCGGCAACTCCACCAGATCCCAAGCCTCATTTTTGTGCAAAGATGCCATTCCATCAACCATGGCCTCTTTCCAAAGTTTTCCATCCTCTGAATCTACTACTTCCTTCACAGTTCTGGGATCATCATTAGTAATAGATAAAGAAAAAATTGAACAAAAATCAGATGGAATATACCTTTCTGACTGCCTTCTTTCTCGAATTGATATTCTCACACTCGAAGTTTGTGGTTCTTCATCTTCTGATTCCTCCTCTGCTGTAGAGTATGATTCTTCCTCCTTTAGTTCAAAATCTATCTTCTCAGGTTCCTTTGGTTGGACTTCATGTTTAATAACATCTTTCACCTCTATGAACACCATATCTCAGTTGTACACAACCTTCCTTGTTACTAGGTTCCAAAGCTTATAGCCCTTTAAACCATCCTTATACCCAATAAAGATGCACATTTCAAATTTACTATCCAACTTGGATCCTTTTTCCTTTGGAACATGTACATATGCATCACATCCAAATACCCTCAGATGTGAAAGAGAGGGTTTATTACTAGTCCATACCTCTTGTGGAGTCTTATCCTCCAACGCTGATGAGAGTTTCTTACCAGTCCATACCCCTTGTGGAGTCTTATCCACCCTGGAAAATTTTGGTTTCGACCCTATGTTAGGTTGGGCGGACCTACCTATGGCTTTGTGCATGATTTTCACACATGGTTTTGGACGCAACAGTTTTCGTTCCATGGTTTTGGACGTGATTTTTTCAGTCCATGGTATTGGATGCTTCCCCATGTATAAATATGTATTGTAACATTGAAAGGACAATAATGAAAAATCAAGTTGGTAGTCTTGGTTTTGGGATCTAGGGGAAAATCTCTGTGTATATGTGTTTTATGTGTTATGCCCTCACATTATTTATTTTCTTTGTCTTAGAATTTGTATACATGTAATTTTTGTACAGGGTTAAAACCTACAATAAATCAGTCCAAAATAGCCCATAAATGAACATAATTTAAATTTCTAAGCTAGAGTGCAGGAGACAAAGGATAGTGTAACATTAATTGTATACTAGTTGAGTGTACAAATTTTGTATGCAACGAGGAGATAAATTCGTTGGGAATTGTACAAGGAAATAAGGATTTCCCTACAGCTTAGGAGCTCGAATTAGCTTAGAAATGTGCAAGAAAATAGGAGGCTAGAGGAGGTGCTCAGTGCTGGAGCATGAAACAGTAATAGCTTCTTTATTTAACTGATTAATGCAAAGAGACTTGAGGAGTTTTTCCTACTTAGTTTCCCCGAGAAATCACAGTGTACTTATGTTTTTTATTTTTTCATGTCTATGCATGTTGTTCTAAATTGGGATTTTCATTATGTAGATTAGTAGAGTAGAATTTGTTTCTCCTGATTTCAGCTCAATTTCTTAAGAAATTGTTATTTGAATAAAATTTATTCATGTTATCAAAACATTAAAATCACATTACAACTAGTATTTCGAATTTGTTCCTCAATAATTTTGAATTTGCAGCTGCAATGTAGTAGCTTTTCTTTATATTTGACAAAATATATTTCAACAGAAAGAGGTTGGAGTATTCCCTGGATGGTAGCTTGAATTTCATAGCCTAGAAGGACTGAATGGAAGCAATGCTTGATGATAATGGTGTGTTAGAATATGTTAAAACTAACATTATGAAACTCTAGCAGTCTGATGCACAACGGTTAGCACAATGGAAGAAGGATGTTGCAAAGATAAAAATAATTCTTTTGGAAGGTTTGAGAGACCATGTTGTCACAAATATCCATGGAAAAGAAACACTAAATTCTATATGGAATACATTGGATGAGCTATTAAAAAATAGCATTGACCATAGAATATTGGCCCTAAAAGACAAATTCAAAGCATTAGGATGCAAAAAAATGATATCATTCCTAAATATCTCTCTAGATTCACTCAAGTTCCAAATGGTCTTGGTGGGGTTGGGGATAATGTTGCATTAGGTGATCTAGTTGGCCTAGCTCTTCTAGTTCTTCCAAAAACCTGGCACGACTACCAGGACTTGATGAATGGAAGGGAATAATTACCAATTTGGGAAAGGTTGTCGTTTGATTTGGTTCAATAAGAGATCAGGAGAAATACCAGAGATGGAGTATCACCCATAGTAGAGGATTATTGGAATATGAAACTTTTAGGGGGGGTGGGGGGGTGAATGAATCATAGTGAGGCTCTTAAAACATGAAGAATAAGTCTTTAATTCTTTCCATTGCGATCAATTATTTGTAAGAGAAATCACACACAATAAAAATGAACAACAATATAAGGCATTCACATGTACATACGATCCATCACAAGAGCATCATACACATATTGACACAAATATTTTTACGTGGAAATCTAGAGGGAGAAAATCACTAACCTATTTGTTGTTACGATGTAAATTAATAACCTACTTAATTACATCAAATTGTTTGTGAGCACCCACTCATAGGAGGCGCTAACCCCCTTAAGGTAGCAAGTCAATACTTTCCAAGAGGCACCAACATCTTATGAATGAAGGCCCCTACCTACTCTAGTCAATGTTCTACCTTTCATACAATTTTCAAAATGAAAATAGAGGAAAATACATATACACAGAAATATAAATTTGATTCACTACAGTTCCATCCTTTTTTCTTTAACTCTGCATATCTCCTCTAAATTGTGCTCCTTTATTCTTCTATAACTCTAATCATAGCCCTCTGCAACATCGTGTCTCAGTTGAACACTTGACCCATTCACTCTACCTTCACATATGCAACTCTCCTCTCTTCCACTCCCTCCACAATTATCAATTCAGCAATTTGCTCTACAACAATAACAGGTTTCGTTCCCCTATCACAAACTGAATGATGTAGTCCCTGAAAACCATCAACCCACCATTCACATAGCCTAAATGTGTAATCTATGAATGAATCCCCATATTTTTGCGATGTCTACCTTCTCAGTACTGTGATGATATTAAAAGAATAGCATGGTCTTTTGATCATTTTCTCTTCCTCAACTTCTCAATATATGCAATTGTATGACAATAAATTCTAAGAATGGGCACCTGTGTGATTCTCCATGCTGAGTGAGCCTATACGCCCAAGGAGGCTATTCCATGCTTATTAATTTCTAATAGTGCTTGAGATGTACTCCAACATGGCTTCTCTGAACTATGATCAAACCTCTATTGCCTGAGGCTCTATTCTTCCTTTAATTCAATGAAGTGTAGAAATCAATGTTTAGATTTGAAACTACTCATGAAATTTACTAAAACACAAGACTCAACGATACTATATTGATCTACGGAAGTTGATTCACCATCTACAACACAAATGATAGACATGAAAAAGGAAAAATCACACATGCACAAAGATTTATCTAGCGGAACAAAACTACTCAAAACCCCTTCCTATTTGTGTTGTGTTAATCAGATAATATAGATGAAATACATATGATTGTTGAAGCCTGAGCACACCCTGAAAAATGTATAGTTTATCCCTATGCCTCACTAACTGAATCTGGCCAACACTTAGCCAATTTTCAAGCCCTCCAAGATCCCATTTCCTTGTGTTTCTCCTTGAGGAAATTAGCCCCTATTATTTAGGAAATTCCCTCTATTGAATGGTCCAATTCCTCTAGGTCCTTCCTCTAACTGCTTGCATGACCTGTACACATGGGAATATGCTACAATTGATAGTATACTACCCTGGAATCTCCATCTCAACTAGGTAACTAGTTTTAACTACAAGAAACAATTATTTTTGGTTGATTTATATGTTACCTAGTTGATCATTGAGTATGGTTTAAGTTCCACTTCCACAACTTGACCTCCACTAGTTCTTCTAAGAGTTAGAACTAGTTTAATTGACAATAACTCAATTTAACAGAAAATTATTACTACAAATTAGAAATCAATCATACTGAACTGACTTGAATCTTCCCCAACTTGAATTAATTGAGTTAAATGAGTGAAAAGTGCCACATCACCTCAGTTAACTACCTCCAAGATTTCTACTGAAATAGAAATTCAAATTTTATTTAGTTTGACCAAGGAAAAGTCAAACTAATATTTTCTTATAGAATTTTCAACACTCGCTCTCAGTAAGAAAGGGATTATTAAACACCCCTGTCCTGCACCTCTGGAACTCAAGCTTTCCTATTAATAATGCCTTTGTAAAAATATCAACATCTTATTCCTATGTCAGAATATACTACAAAAAAATAATCCACCTCTGCATACAATCCCATAAATGGTGATACTCAATATCTATATGCTTGGATCGATAGTGAAAAATAAGATTTTCATAGAGTTTGATGCAACCCTATTTATCATAGTAAATCACAGTAGGATCCATCATATGACCAAATAATCCAACAAGTATCTTTCTCATCCAGATCACCTCACATGTTGCTTGACTTGCAGCCATGTATTCTTCATATGTCAAGCTGAGTGCCTTATATCTTCGCTTTTGATTATACTAAGAAACTATTGTAGACCCAACATTCAAAATTATACCTGATGTACTCTTTCATTTTGATGCACTCCCTGCTCAATTTGCATTTGTGAAGCCATACAACTTCACTCCCTCTGTCTATATTCCATAGTCCAAACAGGGTAGTTCCTTTGAGGTATCGTAGAACATGATTAGCTACCCTCCAGATTAGTTTGGTTGGCCTAACCATATCCTAGCTTAGTTGGTTAAATTCATAGCACATGTTTCGCTATGTGTTCACAAGATACATTAGTGAACCCACCAACTATTGGTAAAGAGTAGAATCCACTTCCTCAGTTCAAGTGGAATCCTTTTTCCTTAAATTGGTCACTAGAGGAGCCTCCATGGGTTTGCATCTGTCCACGAATAACTTCTGAAGTATCTCATTGACATAGTTTCCCTGAGAGACAAACAATTCGCTATCACCTTTACATACTTCCAATCCAGGTAGTGCATGAGAACCATGTCCTTCATTTCAAACTCTCTTTCAAGGTCCTCCATGCAATATATGATCAATTACTCATCACAAATCAAAATCAACTCATCAACATACAAGAAAATAATCAATAATTTACCTTCTACCAAACTATTATAGAGGTTTGCATCTGCTTCACTTTTCCTAAAGCCCAACTTGATGAGATTGTTACCGATCCTAGTGTACCAAGCATAAGGTGCTTGCTTAATACCATACAACGCTCACTTTAGTCTACACACATTAGACTCCTGATTAAAATTATTGACGCCTTCTAGTTCCTTGATATACACCTCCTACTCAATAACTCCATTGAAAAATGTTGTTTTCATATCCATTTGGTGGATCTTCCAACCCATCTATCTAGCCAAAGCAAGGATTGATCTAATGGATCAGTAACTTACTACAAGATCAAAGGTCTCCTCATAGTTAATCCCATCAAACTTAGAGTACCCCTTGGCCACAAATTTGTCCTTGTACTTTTCTATGCTTATGTCTGCTTCATGCTTCACCTTGAAGATCCAACTCGAACCCACAATTGATTTGTCTGCTAGTCTTGGGACCACTTCCAAAACATTGTTGTTCATGATGGATTTGTACTCGTCCACCATTGCATCAACCCATATAGGTTTCTCTATTTATTCCTCAAAAGTTGATGGCTTAGTCTTTACTAGCTCAATCATTAGAACCATGTATCCAATGTACTGATCTAGTGACCTTCTTTGCCTGTGTTGATTTGAAGGAGCACCCACATTCTCCTTTGCATCTTACAAAACCCTCTCAGCTTCTCTGGTCCTTTTCCTAGCTTCTCTGGATGGTTCTTCTTAAGTCGTTGTCTACACTCTCTTCTCCTCAACTTGTGGTTGCTCCATAACATCCTAAGGTTCCTCCTTTGGAGCTAAAAGATCCTTTTTTGGTGGGATTCGAAGCTCCCTCTCAAGGGAGCATCACATGGCTTTAGATTTATTAAATTTTACATCCTTTCACACAAATTCCATTTTAAGGGATGGTAGGCACACAAGATAGTTTTGGGGAGTTTATGTGTAACCTACAAACAACCCAAATTCTATTTTTGGGTCTAGATTATTCCTTGATTCTTTGGATACATGACAGTAAATAGAGAGTCAAAAAATCCTAAAGTGTGATATATCTATCTTCCTCCAAGATAAATCTTTCTCTACTGTAAGCACACCAAGAAATCGATGAGAACTCCTATTCTACAAATAGACTTTTTTTTTGCATGCTTCAACCGAAAAGTGCAGAGGTAGGAATTGATTATGCAAAATCACCCTCATTTCTTGCACAATACTATGGTTCTTCCTCTCAGCTACCCCATGTTGTTGTGGGTTGTGGGGTGTTATCAACTCTAATAGAATGCCTTATTTTGCATAGAAAATTATAAAATCATTTGAAACATACTCACCTCCATTATTGCTCAGGAGAGCCTCCACCTTATAGCCCATTTTGTTTCGACCTATGGTTTAAATTCTATGAACTTGGAGAAAGTTTCATCCTTCTTCCGCATGAAGAGGATCCAACACTTCTGTAAGAAGACATCAATAAATTTGATAAAATATTTGTGCCTGCTAGTGGAGGTTTCCGAGAAAGGTACACAAACATTAGAGTGGATCTTTCCAAGGACTGCATGTGCCATGTTGTCTTGATCATGGAAAGTGGCTTTTGTTTACTTCCCCAAGGTACAACCTTTACATGTATCCTACTGCTCTAGTGCTCCGTTTGGGGGGCCTGTGCTTATTTGTTGCATGATATTCAATTCCCCATGATGCAAATGGCCAAGTCGTCTATGCCAAAGTTCACCAACATTGTGATTATGCGCCTTCTTGACATTTGTGCTCATTGCAACACAATCATCCACATATGACTTTTACACATTCTTCACACGAACCCTGATCTGCTTCACTTGTCACATCATAACCATAGTCTTCCAAAACTACAGTGGAGATAAGATTCTTCTGCAAACCTGGAACACACATGACAACCTTGAGTATGAGAGGGGAGCCCAAGTCCCTATGAAAAGTGACTATACCAATCTCGGTCATGTTGTACCTTCCCTCATCTCCCATCTTGATGTGCATCTAAACATATTTCTCCTACAAATCACAAAAAAAAATTGTATTCCCCGTCATATGGAACAAGGCACCATTGTCCAAGTACCACATGCTCCCCATCATTGTGTTGACCATGCATGCTTTGAGAGTAAAGTCAAGCTCGAATTGTCAAGCTAATGCTTCACTTGCCGCTCCTTCTGAGGTATTATTTCTTGTCTTCTTATGAGGAACTTCATGGCATAGTGCCTGAATTCATGACAATGAAGGCACTTGTTTCTAGACAAGTATTTCTTCTTGCCCCCTTGACTAGATTTTTCTTTGGACTGATAATTCTTCCCTTTCCCCTTATTTTCCTTTCCATCCAGGGCACAAATTTCTTCATCCTCAGCCTTGGATGAGGTATCACCTATGGTATTCTACCTTATTTACTCATGCACCAAATTGGACTATAGGTGTTCCCAATTTGGTAGTTTCTCCCTCCCATTCACTAAATCTTGGTAGTTGTGCTAGCTCTTGGGAAGGCTTAGAAGGGCTAGGCTTACCACATCATCCTCTTTTATAGTAACACAAACTTAACCAAGTTTATCATGACATTGCGTTAACCTACTAAAGTATTGTGGAAAGGTCTCTTTCTTTTGCATATTGATATTTTGAACATTTTCCTTGAGGGCCAGCTTCTTGTGGTCACTACTATTTTGGAACAGATTTGTCAATTCTTGCCACATTTGATATGAAGTCTCTCTCCCATTGATATTTGAGACAATACGGTCTTGTACTCCCTTAATTTGATTCTCCTCTCCTTGGTGATGAGCACCAGTATTGTAGCAAGGATGTTGCAACTCCTGGGCTATTAGCTTTACTTATCAAACCGGGGTTCGTACAAACCTGGAGCTGATAGTGCTATATGCACAAGTAAAATTGAGGGTCCTACATGCATTGTTCATCTGGTGAGAGACCCCATGGGTTCTAAGCTAGACTCCTATGGAGTCAGAAGAAGCTTGATTCTTTGATGGTAGAAGAGAAAATATATTCTAAGAGAGCTACTCTACTATAGTAATGAAGAAAGCAAAAGGTAATGCTAAATCACAAAATATCCTAATTATCCATTTAAACAACTATGGTAAGAAGAATTGATAAATCAACACTAACCTAATGCTAGCACTATCTAAGTTATAGAAGTAAAGAGCATCAAACCATACTAATGTGTAAGCAAGAAAAGTAAACTAAATCTATTTTAACCTTTTTGGTTTTTTTGGTAAAATCAAGCATGCAATTTAATTGTTCTCGTGGATGTGATAGCTGGATGGAAGGTGTTTGAGGATGGTTAGAAGGTCTATCGAGTGTTTGGATGGAGTGTAAGGGTCCTAGGAGGCATTTTTTGAAAGAAAAGGCCACTGATATAGAAGATCACGCCAAAAATGAACTCCTTGTGTAAATATTTATTTATTAATACAAAATTGTGATTTCTGAGTTTGTGTGTTGTGTATTGAGTAATTTAATTATGAATTGTGTGTGGATTAGAGTAATTCTGCATAACATAAGGGTGTAAGAAATTCACAAAGAATCTGAGAGAGAGGACAGTGCTTAGAGGAGTATTGTGATGATTGGATAGTGTTGGCAGCATTTAAATAATATGCAGAACAAAGTTCAGGAAGGAGTCAAGTAGAAGAGAAATCAAAGATCAAAATCAATGAAAGGAAGAAGTAATGAATTAGAAGTGCACAAGAACCGGTGGATCAGTCAGATCAACGAACAAGACTAATGGAAGATGAGTGGTGGAGATCTTATAGTGGGATATCAAGTTAATAGATGGATGGATCACATCACGTCATGTGTCTACAAAAGGGTGGAATATGTGCAGAATGATGGAGAAGTCTTCGTAGGTGGTAACAAGTATCTTGCGTGACCTAAGAGCTGTAAGTGGTATTCCTAAATTTCACACGATTAACCTAAGTGGGTGACATGTAGCATGATAAAACCACTTTTATCGCGCACTTTCGATCAGATATCAATCATGCAATAATTCACATAATATTACATGATATTCGTTGGATAAAGTGAGATAGATTGACGGTGGAGATCGTCCAAGCCAGTTGGCAAGCGGGTGACACGATAACTGTTGGATCAAGTGAGACAGATCGACGGTGGAGATTTGGAGCGCCTAAAGTCAAACGTTGAAATTAATACGTCAGCTGTGCAACCCACAGTTGACGATGATTGGTCAGGTTTGTCATGGATTAGATGGTAAGGAAATACATGGGTATAATCTGATTAAGATATGATTTATTATCTTCCACTTAAGCATTTCAATGTGTCTATGAGAATTTCAATTGAAAAGGACAAAAGAACTAGTGAGGGTGAGAGTGGAGCAAGATATGGTTGAGGTGGATGAGGTGAAATATGGATGCTGGTGATGAAGTGTAGACCTCCTTCTGAAGTACCTGCAATTCTTAAAACATGTGTGTCCTCCAAGAACTATGCAAAAAGATACATTCTCATAAACTAGAGAATCCTGAATCAGTTTCACATATTATGCATGTAGAAAGTGCTGAAAGAAATGAGAATATGAGTGAGATCTTATTACAGAAAGAGAGTGATGGAAAAATATGACAATGAAATGAACCAAGTACTGAATCAAGACAATAAAATCCAAAGCTCATGCATGAACTAGAAACCTATGTTTTTTGGGTTGCTGAAGGGTCTCTTCCCCAAGTCATGGTCCCAGATGGAGGAGGTGAGGCTGAGACACCTGCTGACAACCTTATGGTGATATTTTTATGCTTGCTAATGTACTAATTGAAATAATGCACAAATGGAAGCAAACTAAAACACAACCAATCTACTCTACACTGTTGTAATGGGAATGAACTACTTAAGAAAATGAACAATTAAACCATGAACTTATGCTAGCACACATGTACAATAAAGAGGAGCCTTGGGTGCTAGGGTTTGGCCATAACCTAGGAGCTTCAGCCCTCTGAGTGTCCAAGAGCTTCAGCCCTTTGAATTAACTCAATGTTGGCACAAAACAAAACTCATTCTTATTATCAAAACCATCGATTACATAAAAAAATGTCACAAGTCTTGCAGCTCGAAAATAGAGTAGACTTTTACAATAAAAAAAATATTGAATCCTACTAAGGCTCTAGGCCTCTCTACTTATACATATGAAGTCTCCAATGACTTTTTTAAAATTAGGGAGGCTCAGCTTCCAAACTCGAGATAAACTGGTGCTTTGACTTTCACTTGCTTGGCTACATTCTAGTCCCTATGATTTGGTTGTTTGCACTTTGAGCTGATGGAGGAATATTTGAATGGGGGGGGGGGGTAGTAAATGAGGAGGATTTACCTCCTATAATTCCTCTCCCTTGTCCCATTCGAGTTTTTACCAAGGTCTTTGCCAAAATTCCTTGCTTTAATCCTTTAATCTTGCATTAAATGCACATTAGACTAGAAAGCAAAATATCCAACTCTAACTCATCTCATAAACAAAATATAATCAAAAGTATGCAATAAGTTGTCAGAATAGTTGGTTAGACTAAGCTAGAAGGTGAAATAAGGCCCACATAATTACCCAATGATGAGGCTCATCATCACCCATCTACTGAATGTGTTGCTAATCCTCTGAGCAACTTAGTCAATGTCCATGTCCTTCATCGCTCTAGTAGCCTCTCTGACATCCCATGCCTCTACTATGGTCTCTTCTTCTTGTTCATAGAAGCCTACTTTCCTCTCTACTTCTTCCCACTGCCTCTTTTTCTCTTTTTCTTTTCTCCCTTGTAGCATCACTAGGAGTAGTGGTTGACTAAGTTTTAGGCCTATCCAATTGACCTTCAACCTTTGCAGTGTGGCAGTGTGTTCCATCTCCTTAAGCAGGCATGTATACTATCATATCCTAGCATCCTAAACATATCCTCAAAATTTTAAATTCCTTTCTCTTGGGTAGCAATACATCTATGTGCCAGTTGAGGACCATTTGCTATTGGATTATGGGTGCCGATTAGGGCCATGGGATTTGATTGTTCAGCTCTGATGAAAAGAGGTTCATTTTTATCTCTGGCCAATATTATTTTCATCTCTGCAGCCCTTGACTCCTCATGGTTTATCCATGATTCCAAAGCCATTAATTGTAGATATCCTAGCTCAACATTAGGATCCCAAACATTCATGTCTATGAGGTCCATGTTGTGTAAGTAAAACTCAGCCATTTTGGCCCTATCCTCTAGTGTACTTTAATCACAAAGATCAATAAACTACCTGTAGTCCTAAAATTTCATGGTGCCCCTTTGTGGTAGTGTTTTAATTTGAAATTGCAGCCATTTTTCTCTGAGGTAAATAGCATAGGATTTAGTTGGCATCCTACAGGATGGACTCCAAGGAGAGGCTAGCCATACATGCTAATTGGTTTTCCCTTTCCTCCAGCTATCCTCTTAACCATGCATTTTCCCTCTCAAGTTGATCTCTCATTATTGCTTCTTTGTCCCTTAAGCCACTTCGCTCTTTGCCCATTTCCTTGAGATTCTATTCCACGTGACCAATGTATTCCACCCCTTTTTGAGGTATCACCCTGCCTCCTTCAATAAACTAGTAGTAGGAGTCTAGGTTAGGTTGGGGACTTGGTTCCTTTGTCTTAGGGTCTTCCTCTTTTGTTTCTTGCTTCTCCCCTACCTTGCTTTCCAATTTCTGTGCTTCCTATATTTTTTGTTGTGGATCCTGTAGGATGGCCTTACCCTTTAAGGACGTTGATCTGGTACTAGACCTCCTTACATAGGTGATTAATGACTTAGGGGAAGATATTTTGTCTCTTGGTGTAGGGGAATATTCAATATGAATAGGGATTTTTGTTGATATTTGCGGCTTCCCTTGTTTGATTCTTGTGCTCATTCTTGTTCTCAAATATAGAGGGGTTTACCTCCTTATTTTCCCTTTTTTCATTACTCAGGTTCTAAGAGAAGTGAGGGAAACTACTGCCTCACTCTGAGGGGCCTCTGGAGACATCCTAAGTGACTCATCCTTGTGTTCTTCCCCTTCTATTTCAATGCCTTATTCCTCTCTGTTTTTCTTATCTTCTTCCTCTTGTTTTTCTTACTCATCTCCATCAGTTTCTTCCTTTGTTTCCTCCATTGCTCCTACACCATCCTCCTTCTCTTCTCGTCATTCTTCTTCCACTTCATCATGTTCCTTTGTATTAGTTTTTGCTTCATCCATCTCATCCCCATCTAGCTCTGTATCTTCTTCTTCTTGTTTCTCCTCCTCCTCATTGACAGAAGGACTAACATTATAGGTGAGGGTTTTGATGTCATCCTTTGCTAGTAAGTATCTAAAGACTAACCATGTTATATGGATCCTAAGGTTTTGGAGGGCATCCTTAATGAGGATCCTGATCAGCCCATGGTGAGACAATTGTTGGGAATTCCCTTCCTTTACTTTGTTGCTAGAGTCTATGAGTGAGTTCATCAAGAAATAGGGTATGCTGAGTCTTTGGTGAACTGGTGTTTCTACCCCAAACCTTAATTCTTAAAGAATCCTAAAATGGTAGCCATAAAAAACACTGTATCTAACCTCACATGAGATATATTTGATGAGTTGGTAACCTACCTCACTCCATGGGTATGGCAGAATTTCCCTCCTTACTCCATTTTTATCCTCTGTGGGTTCTTCACCTTATAAACATAATTTCTTTTTTGCTACCTGTCTGTCTACTTCATCTTCTTTTCTCCATGGAATTCCTAGGGGAAGTGTGGTGATCCTATTGATAAGCTTTGGGGTGAGATCTATAGTGAACCCCTTAACTATAACAATGGCATGGATTCTTCTGTGTGGAGTGAGGGAATGAACAAATTCTTGAGCCACCTATCATCATACCCTGTGATTTTTTCAGAAAACCTCATCCATTGGTATCTTATAAAGATGTTAAGAACTTGGGGGTGTTGTTCTATCCTCACAATATTTGTGGGTTCTCTCCTATTAAACCCTCTTGTCATCTTTCTTGTGAGGCTTGAGGAAATGAGAGGTTTGACACAATAATTTTAAATTCAGGAGAAAACATAGTTTCCTATGTATGTAATTCATTTCGCACAGTCGTTATATCCACTATCTTTTAGAGCATTTCTAGTTCATTTGCTTGTAAATGTGGATGGATTTTTAGATCCTACCCCTTTAGAATGGTGGCAGTGAGGAATTCTCATGATATTCCCTCTTGAAACCCTCTATGCATATCCTGTAGACTACCTCTGTGTATCCTATAGACTGCTCCTTTAGACTATTCCTGTAGCAATTCCTATGCATGCTCCTGTAGAATCTCTCTTGCAAAATGATGGATCCTTACTTCCAGTGGGTGGCCTGAGTTATGAGAGTGACTTGAGTGAGGGAGTTTCGAGGAGGGGGAATGCATGAATGCTTGTAAATGATGTTTTGTTTCCCTTTATGGCTTTTTGAGGTGAGGTGGTGTGATGGTAGCGAAGGTACGTTGCCATTTTTGGACCGTTGGTCCCCACTACCACCTCATCACTCCCACTCCTTGTAATTAGCTCCCACCTTGTAGATCTGTAGTTAACCGCTTCTTATCCTACTCCTCCTCTATCTTTGAGTTGTCTACATCCACACGTGAGAGGACACTCAGTTTTAGTATGTGATGACTAAACGAAGGTGGACAAGTTAACTGTACACCTTTCCACTTATAAAATAACTACATCATAACCCTTACAACTTTTCATCAAATGATGCATATGAGTCAGTGAGCGGGACACTTACTTGTGGTCTCAATGCCATGCTACAATTGTCGAATATGAAAGGTGCTATGTTGTTTATTTTCTACATGGTCATTCTTCCTTGTCCTATGATGTTTGTTAATGGTTTCTTGGCTTTTGTAGGTGTATGTGACTGAAGATATGATGTTGTTGCTATTGTGGAGCTCCCGGATCATCCTAGAGAAGACCTATATCTAATGATTGATACTCTGTGGGATAGGTTGCTACAATATTTCCTACAGGATGTCCTGTAGCTGCTTCTCCCTTAGAATTTCTTAATCATGTTGTTGGCTAGGGATGTGAGGATGTTGAAATGAATAGACTGAGGGAGTAGGAGTGTGTGTGGAGCAAGGGACATTTAGGTAATGCTCTTACTCTCCTATATCTTCCCTTTTTTTTTCATAACTGGCAGAAACTTATCTCTTTTTTTTTTGAATGGTGATTGCAAGGATGATGTTAGTGGATGAGGTGAGGGGTTATATCATGTCTAGAATGAATTTTTGCGACCTAAGAAACCTACCATTAACCCTCAGATTGCTTCTTGTAGGTTTTCTGGGCCATTGTAATTCCTATAGGATCATCCTGTAGGTTTTCAGGGATCTTGTAGGAATACACGAGATCCTATAGAAAACAAAGCCTTCGCCTAAATTGAAGCAATGAAGTGAAAAGACAATGGAATTGATGGAGGGATGAATGGTAAGGAGTGGAGGAGATGAATATATATGGGGTAGGGTTCCCTTTGGATTTTCTCTTTGCTCCTTGATTGTCTTTATTATCCACCTGCAAATAACAATTATGTCTTGTTTTGTCTTTTTTTTTTGGAAAACACCTAGGCTGCCTTAGAGAGGTTTTCACCCAGAGACCTTCTTATTCCTTTTTCCATTTTTTTTTCATCATTAGGCTACCTCATGCGGTTTTCAACCCAAAGATGGGATTCAAGCGCCTCATGGAGGTTTTCACCTGAATACTTATTCTTTTTTCTCTTTTTCAGTGACTTGATGAGGGAGGAGCTGGAACTTGCTCTACCATCATCACTGTCTTATTGATATTGTCAATGAACTCTTGTTTTGATAAAGGCCTCTTGTACATTTTCAATCGATGTCCATTAACAAGCAATGGAATGGATTCTTCATCTATAGTTTTCATTTGCACTATACCATTATCATGGCATATTTCCACCACATAAGGTCCGAGCCACCTTGTCCTTAGCTTTCCCTTGAAGTCTTTATACCTAGAATCATATAACAATGCCCAATAGCCCTATTGAAATTGGTTCTCCTTAGTATTTCTATCATGCCAAATCTTCCTCTAAAGCTGAATTGTCTCTGTATGTAGGAGGGTCTACATTCTGAACTCATCCAAGCCATTGAAAAGGAGCAATATTTCTTTTTGTGCATGAATGAGATCCAAATCTAGTTGGGCTGCCATCCTCAATGTGTTATATTCAAACTCAATGGACTACAAAGCCTTTTTCCATAGACCAGCTCATAGGGTGTAAATCCAGTGGTGGTCTTCCATGTTGTATTATAGGCCCAAGTGGCCTCAACTAGTCTCTCTGCCCAATCCTTCCTATTATTTCTCACTACCTTGGTTAAGATGCTCTCTAGTGCCCTATTGGTCACCTCCACTTGCCCATTAGCTTTTGGATGATAAGGAGTGGAGGTCTTATGCTTGATTTTTTGATGGCTATGTAGTTCTTCAATCATGTTGGAGGTAAACTAACTACCTTGGTTTGTGACTAGCTCTCTAGAGTACTCAAATTTGTAGAATACATTCTCCCTTAGGAACTCAGTCACCTTCTCTTCTTTTGTTGCCTTAAATGCCTTGGTTTCAACGCAATTAGTCAAATAATCAGTGCGCACAATAATGTATTGTTTTTCTTTGAAGGAGGGTTGATAGGTCCAATGAATTCCATGTCCCACTTGTCAAACGACTCGAAATTCACTTGAGGTTATAGGGGCATTGCATCTGTTGGAGTAGGCTTTCCCATCTTATGGCACCGATCACATTGACTAATGTATTTTTCAGATCATGATGAAGAGTGGGCAAATAATATCTCACTTGTAACACTTTGAGTGTTGTCCTCTTTGTTGCAAAGTGACCTCCACAAGGCCGATCGTGATAGGTTAGAAGGATGTGAAAAATTCGTCTTCCCTTACACACCTTCTCAAGATTTGATTTGGGCCAAGTTTGAAAATATTTCCCCCAATCGAGGTGAAGGGGGCACTTTTCCTCACTATATTGCTCTTTTCTTTGGAGGGAAAGTTTGGTGGGAACTGTGATGATACCAAATAGTTTGTTATATTAGCAAACCATGGGAAGAGAAATGAAATAGCAAACAAATGCTCATCTAGTAACTGGTCATCCACCATTTCTTATTCACCTCTAGGTAGATTCATCCTAGAAAGAAAGTCTGTAACAATATTTTCCTTACCAGGCTTATCAACAATAGTTAGATCAAACTGTTGTAATAAAAGCAACCTTCTTATAATTCTAGCATTCACATCTGGTTTGTTCATTAAATATTTGATTTTAGCATGGTCAGTATGCACAAATTTTTGGTAGCCTATAATGTAAGGCCTAAATTCGTTTAATGAATGCAAAATAGCGAGGAGTTCCTTTTTGGTCACAATATAATTTAGCTTAGCCTTTGATGGGTTCTTACTGATAAAATAGACGGCATATGGCAATTTCTCCTTTACCTAACCTAAGGCTTCACCTATGGCTTTGTGTGAGGCATCAACATGAATAATATGAAAAGGTACGGCCCAGTTTGGGCCTCGAAAAATTGGTGTCGTGGTTAACTTACCCTTTAAAATGTCTAAGGCCTCTTAACAATTTTTTGACCATATAAACTCAGAATATTTGGCCAACAACCCAAATCAAGGAGAGGAAAACTTGTTGTAGTCCCTTATGAACCTTCGGTAGTATCTATCTAACCCCATGAAACTCCTGACATCCCTCTACTTATGCGGAGGTGGGACCCTTTGGATGATTGCTATTTTGTTCCAGTCCCCCTGCAGTCCTTACTGAGATATTGAATGACCTAGCACAATCCCTTCAGTCATTAAGAATTCACATTTTTCCACACTGAGAGACAACTACATTTTAATGCATTTGTGCACTACTTTGTCTAGGTTAGTTATGGATTCTTGAAAATCATAGCCATAAGTTGTAAAATCATCCATATAAATTTCCACCATATCATGTACTGATTTGGCGAAAATACTCAAGACTGCTCTCTGGAAAGTGGCAAGGGCATTGCACAGGTGAAAAGGAAGGATCCTATAGGAAAAAGTACCCCAAGGATAGGTGCATGTGCTCTTATCCTAGTCTTTTGGGTAGATTTGGATTTGGTTGTACCCACTGAATCCATCTAGGCAAAAAAAAACTTCTTCCCTACCAGGCCATCTAGCACTTGGTCAATGAAGGGTAGAGGAAAATGATCCTTCTTTGTGGCTTTGTTCAACTCCCTTCAGTTGACACAAACCCTATACTCGCCATTTTTCATGGGAACTAACACTAAAGGAGAGACCCACTCACTCTCAGAGATAAGGTAAATGAATCATGCATCTAGCAGTTTTTGCAGTTCTTCTTTGACTATATCTTTAAGAGGTTGATTCATCCTACTTTGTGGTTACCAGACTGGCTTGCAACCTTCTTTGATGTATATGTGGTAAGTACACAGTGAGGAGTGTACTCTCTTCATTTCCTTGTAACTCCAAGCAAAGGATTCTAGGTTTTCTCTCAACATGTTGCATAGCTTTCCCTCTTCGAGAGGAAAAAGAGATGGATTAATTTTCAAAGTTTACTCTGGGTTCAATTCTATGTTTTTGACATGGAGTGGGTTGGAATCATCCAAGCGTAAGTCAATTGGATGATTTTTCTTGGTTTCCCTTACTTCTTCTTCTAATGGTAATGAACTAGGAGTTGGATTTTGGAGCAGGTGTTCAATTAAGTCATCCTCATCTTGCTATCCTCCTCCTATGGTTGCTTCCAAAGCATAAAGTTGGGCAAAATAAACCTCATATTCTTCCTCCTCGGCCAACCATAAAGGTAAATCATGACCTAGAGAAGGTTGAGCAAGAGGGTATAAGACTAATTTTTTGGACATATGCCTATTCTTGATGGTCATATTCCCAACTCTGCAGCTAATGTAAGCATTAGTTGTGGCCAACCATGGCCTCCCATGGATGAGAGGGTAACCCATAAGCTTAGCCTTAGGCTGGAGATCTAGAAAATCTATAGGGTACTCCCAACAGTCAATAGAGACCATCATATCCTCCACAATTCCCTCATGGGTGACTATGGAACGGTTTGCAAGCTGCAGAACTATTGTGGTCTTCCTCAATGACCCTTGGAGGTTCAACTTGAGCATGTTGTCCTTGGTCATCACATTAATGGCAGCCCCAATATCGATCAGAGTGTGTGGGACAATGGTTCCATTGATGTGTATATCTACTATAGGGCTTCCAGGGTCCAAATATTTCAGACATATTACCTACCCCAGTATTAAGTTGGACAGCTACCCAATGACATTAATGGTAGGGGCATCCCTTTTTCTTCTTTCAGGATCCTTGAATAATTTCTCCTTAATCAACTTATTGTAATTGAGAACATCTTTTATTTCCTATAGAATGGGGATCTTTACACATAAAATTTTCAATTCTCCGAGAACTTCAGATTCTTCTGGGGATGTCTAGAGTGGTTGGGCTAATCTCTGAGGAAAGGGTGGATTTACTTTAAGGTTTCTTTCCTCTCTTTCTTCCTCAACCTCCCTGTGTGGAGAGGAAGGTTGGTTATCTGGGAGAATTCTCCTAGATCTCAGGTTGATCTCTTGGATATCTACAACATAATCTAGGTATGATGTATCTCAACTGTATACTTGTTGAGCTTTCTTATTGTTCAGGTTCAGATTTCGCTAGGCAAGCATTTGGGGTTGCTTGGGAGGAGCAAAGTGTAGGAGTTGTGGTTAGGTAGGTGGTGGAGGCAATAAGGCTTGAGCATTGTTGTATTGGGGCCTCCACCCTTAGAGTGGGTTATTTCACTAAGGTTGTGGCAGAACATAAGGTTGAAATGACTGACTAGCTGGCTAGGAATGATACTGGGATGCATAGGACCAAGGAGAGGGTGTAGACTAGAAAGGATGAGTAGGGGGTCCCCAAGAAGGTATAGTTGTGGTTGTAATATGCATGGGATGACCCTTGCATACCCTACTCATATGGTCTAGGCCTAGTAGGTCTCCTTTGGTTTATGTAGCAAAGCTTCTCAGTGACCCCTTCAGCTCCCTGATATACAACTTTGAGTCCAAGTAAAGAAGGGAACTTGTCTATGGAGCGGTTTTCTTCAGAGGCCGAGAAAATATCAATGTAGTTTAATGGAAATTCATTCCTAGGATGCTCCCTAGTGCATCTAGGGAAAAAGATGGCCAAGGTTCTCTCTGCTTCTGCTTACTTGATTTTGATGTTGATGGTGTCTGATTTCAAGGCAACGGTTTACAACATCTCAATTTTCAAATCTTCTAGCATATTTCCAATTGCACCCTTGATGGATGAGTTTGAAGATGATGTATTTGCCATATGTTGACTACTCCTACCATTTTTCTTGGCTGCCCTAGAATGATTTCTAAAGAGTCTTGATGTCCTCATAGGGTAATTAGTAGATATCTCCTCCTACTAACAAATGTAAGGTATCCAAAAGATCTTCCCTTACTCCTCTAAGTAGGACCAACTTTAGTGACTCAGGGTCAAGTGTGCACCTGGGCCTTTTGTATCTGAGCTGGAATATTTCTTCGTAGTCTTCTAAGGATTCATCCTCACCCATGGTCATCCTCAAAATCTCTTCTTTAGTATCCTCCGACCTACAATACTCTCGATATTTGTTCCTAAAATACTATTGTATCTAAGCCCAAGTTGTTATGCTATCTCTAGGTAAACCCATGAACCAGCACAATGTTGCATCTTTGAGGGTAGATGGAAACAATTTTTACTTTTACTCATCACCTGTATAGTCATAGGTTTGGCATATAACGAAAAACTCAAATAGGAAAGTGTTAGGGTCCTTTGTGGTCAGGCCATGGAAATTATGTATAGTAGAGGGGATCATATTATTCATCCCCATTAGTTTCCCTGATGGTAAAGGCACCCTCAACTCTCTCTCTATTCCCTTTGTCATTTTAGTTTTCAGCCATTGGTTTAGTAGGAATGAGTTCTTCTTCTTCCTCTTCCCCTGTAGGTTCTTCAAATAAGTCAAGTTTCTCACCTAAAGGTTCCTCCAATTCACAACCATTGAAGAATAGAGAAGGCTGGCTATTTGATGCAGTGGGGGTGACTTAGGTTCGATCCCTAGCAATGGCACCAAAAAGTGATGAGCGCTAGTATTGCAGCAAGGATGTTGCAACTCTTGGGCTACCAACTTTAGATATCAACCTAGGGTTCATACAAACTTGGAGGTGACAGTGCTATATGCACAAGTAAAAGTGAAGGTCATGCCTATTGTCATTGTTCATCTAGCAAGAGACCCTAGGGGTTCCAAGCCAAACTTCTATGGAGTCAAAAGAAGCCTGATTATTTGATGGAAGAAAATAAAATCTATTCTATGAGAGCTACTCTATTGCAATAATGAAGAAAACATCATGTAATGATAAATCACACCATATCCTAATTAACCATTTAAATAACTATGCTCATCAAAATTGCTAAATCAAAACTAATGTAATTCTTCTATCTAAGTTACATAAGTAAAGAGCATCAAACCATACTAATGTGTAAGCAAGGAAACTAAACTAAACTTGTTTTCACTTTTTTTGTTTTTTGGTAAAATCAAGCATGCAATTTAATTGTTCTTGTGGATGTGATAGGCGGATGGAAGGTGGTTGAGGACGCCTAGGAGGTCTATCGAGTGTTTGAATGGTGTGGAAGGGTCCTAGGAGGCATTTTGTGAAAGGAAAGGCCACTGATATAGAGGATCAAGATGAGAACGAACTCATTGTGTAGATATTTATTTATTAATACAGAAGTGCGATTTCTAAGTTTGTGTGGTGTGTATTGAGTAATTGAATTATGAAGTGCGTGTGGATTAGAGTAATTCTACGTAACATAAGGTTTAATGGAATTCAAAAAGAATCTAAGAGAGAGGACAATGCTTCGAGGAGTATTGTGATGATTACATAGTGTTAGACTTTAATTGAATAACCAAATCAAAGCTCAGGAGTGGCAGTGTTTAAATAATATGCAAAACAAAGTTTGGGAAGGAGTAAAGTGGAAGAGAAATCAAAGATTGAAATAATTGAAAGGAAGAAGTAATGAAATAGGAGTGCACATGAACAGTTGGATCAGTTAGATCAGCAAACAGGACTAGTGGAATATGAGAGAAAGAGATATTATCGTGGGATATTAAGTTAACAGATGGATGGATCACATCAATTCAGGTGTCAACAGAAGGGTGGAAAATGTGCAGAATGATGGAGAGGTCTTTGTAAGTGGTAAGAAGTATCTCGCGCACCCTAAGAGTTGTAAGAAGTGTCCCTAACTTTCACGCGATTAGCCTAAGTGGGTGACACGTAGCATGGGAAAGCCAATTTTCTCATGCAATCTCGATTGGATATTGGTCATGCAAGAGCTGACACGAGATTGTGCTATAGCCATTGGATCAAGTGAGACAGATCAACGGTTGAGATCAGCCAAGCTATTTGGCAACTAGGTGATGTACTATCCATTGGATCAAGCAAGACAGACTGATGGTGTAGATTTGGAGCGCCTAAAGTCAAATGTTGAAAGGAATACATGAGCTATGCGACACAATGTTGACAGTGATTGGTCAGGTTTGTCATGGATCAGATGGTAATGAAATCCACAGGTATAATATGATTAAGATGTGATTTATTAGCTTCCACTTAAGCATTTCAATGTGCTTAGGGGAATTTCAATGAAAAAGGACAAAAAACTAGTGAGGGTGAGGGTTTACCAAGAGATGGTTGAGGTGGATGAGATGAAATATGGATGCTAGTGATGAAGTATAGGCCTCCTCCTAAAGTACATGCAATGCTTAAACCATGTGTGTATTCCAAGAACTATGCAACAAGATACATTCTCATAAACTAGAAAAGCCTAAATCAATTGCCCATATTATGCATGAAAAATGTGTTAAAGGAAATTAGAATATGAGCGAGATCATATTACAGAAAGAGAGTGATGAAAAAAGATGGCAATGAAATGAACCATGTACTAAATCAAGACAACAAAATCCAAGGCTCATGCAAGAACTAGAAATATGTGTTTTTGGGGTTGTTGAAGGGTCTCTTCCCCAAGTCATGGTCCCAGAGGGAGGAGGTGAGGCCAAGACACCTGCTGACAACCTTATGCTGATGTGTTTCTCCTTCCTAACCTCCTAATTGAAGGAAGGCACAAATGGAAGCAAACTAAAGCACAACCAATCTACTCTACACTGTTGTATTGGAAATGCAGCTACTTAAGAAAATGAACAATTAAACCATGAATCTATGCTAGGATACATGTAAAATAAAGAGGAGCCTTGGATGCTAAGTTTGTGCCCTAACCCAAGAGCTTCAACCTTCTGAGTTAACTCAGTGCTGGCTCAAAACAAAACTCATTCTTATTATGAAAACCATGGATTACATAAAAAAACTGTCACAATTCTTACAACTCAAAAATATAGTAGACTTTTACAATAAAAAAAATCATGAATCCTACTGAGGTCCTAAGCCTCTCTACTTATACATCTGAAGTCTCCAACGACTCCTTAAAAATAGGGAGGGTTGGCTCCCAAACTTGAGATAAACTGCTGGTTTGACTTTCACTTGCTCGACCGCCTTCTAGTCCTCATGATTTGGTTGTTTGCACTTCGAGCTGATGGAGGAATATTTGAATGGTGGGGTAGTAAATGAGGAGAGTTTACCTCCTGTAATTCCTCGAGTTTTTACCAAGGTATTTCCCAAAATTCCTTGCTTTTATCCTTTAATATTGCATTAAATTCACATTAGACCACAAAGCAAAATATCAAATTCTAACTCATCTCATAAACAAAATATAATCAAAAGTATGGAATAAGTGGCGAGAATAGTTGGTTTGACTAAGCTACGAGGTGAATTAAGGCCCATATAATTACCCAATGATTAGGCTCATCACTTGGCTAGACCCTTCTTCCATCATTAGCGTAGTTTTGAGGTCTAAAATGGGCCTCATAAGGAAATTTTAAAAATAATAGTGGAAATAATAAAATAAGATTAGATTACATCGTTTAGAGGGAAAAAAGAAAAAACTATTTTTTCAATTCGTATTTTCAGCTTATCTCCATATGGGGTTACTCAAATTTCAAGAACAACACTTGTTGGATGAATTTTTTTTCCTCATCCAAGGAGTACCCATGTTGCATACTTTCGATGGACCCTGCTACACAAAAAAAATAAAAATATATGAAAGACATGATTGCAATCACATTTTTTCATGTATTTCTCATTTTATGTGTAGTAGGCTCCATTAAAAGTATGCAACACATATACTCCTTGGATGAGTAATTTAAGTTTTCATCCAACGACTACTCACACTCAAAATTTGAGTAAAACCTTACAGAGATAAGTTGAATGTAATAGTTTAAAAGCAGTTTTATTATTTTATTATTTTTTAACCTTTTTTCTTTTCCACTCCCAAAATGGTGAATCCTCCGACATGGTTGACGTCATCTTCTTGAATCATATTGGTTCTTATAAATTTTATTTTGGTTGTACATTTTTCTTAGGAGGCCCATTTTAGACCTAAAAATTCCCCTAATGTCTGCTAGATCCCGAGTATTAGATGTTGCTGGTTTTGGGATATCATTATCAATGAATTCCTTCAATATATCGTCCATCACTGCCTCCATGCAATCCTTCCAAGAAACACAATTTGATCT
This sequence comes from Pinus taeda, assembly GCA_000404065.3. Classification (NCBI taxonomy): domain Eukaryota; kingdom Viridiplantae; phylum Streptophyta; class Pinopsida; order Pinales; family Pinaceae; genus Pinus; species Pinus taeda. Next base: position 268,082 of record APFE030394842.1, read on the forward strand.
TCCATCAAGGGAATACTCAAGTATTAGTCATGTTGGAAACTAGATAACCACTCAAAGGAAGGGGGTGAATTAGTAGTGTGGCACTCTTAAACTTTTTCTCCAATTATTAATATTTTTACTATTCATAAACTAAAACAAAAAAACATAGATCAAACCATAAAGAAAACATGCAACCATAAAACCAATAAACACAATGGGCACAAGTATGTATGGTGGAAAACCCTTCCTCTGGAAGAAAACTACCATGTTGCTACTGTGATGTTCAATTCTTTTATTAATTTTTCAAACAAATTTTACATAGATCAGCTCACTCCCATGAGCCAGAAGACTCGAGTTCTTTTACAATATGTTTTTACTATTAGAGAGGAAATTATTTCTCTGTGAGATCTAGGGACTACCATCTGTTCAAGTCTCCCACGATCAGTTTATCCTTTCCCAACCACCATTGCACTATCCAACCACCATTGGATTAAGAAATATCTTCCTTTTACTGAATTCGCCAAGTCACTGTCTACTCAAGGCCTCCACATCTTCACTTCCTCCATGCGAGCCTCATTTCATATATTTTCAAACTCGACTCCTAAAACATGATCAACATGAGCACTGCAAAAAAATAGCATCAGATCAATCAAATGACAAATTTTTACCACAAACAGCAAAAAAAAATGCCAACACAAAGCTGCACACCAGGTGGAAAAAAATATCCTCAACTCTCCACATAAATGAACAACTCATCATCACAAACTCTGCATGAACAAGATGGCTGAAATATACTTCAGCTCATTGCTGCTACAATTGCAAAATACTTCATAATTTCTACATTAAACAACACATGCAGCTTGCAGACTCTTCTCCACATACACACAAACACTCACACAATAGTTTAATCAACCATCCTAACACTGAGCTATCTCTAATATAAAGATGAACTCAAGTTCTCAACTCAATAATTACTCAGAAGTATTGGCCTTCACAACTCTATTCATATGCTAGACTAGATCCATATTCAACTCATTGATTCAATCAACCACTAACTCCACTATCCTTGTTTTATCATTTTAACTTTAATCAACTAATGGTGGTCCCATGAACTTTTCCTGTCATAAATTGAAAAGTTATGATCAAGGAGGTCTCCAAAACATAAAAAACTAGCTCAACGACATGAGGAATGCAGATATTTTCTCATGAAAATCCATGGTCACTCCCTTAGCACTGTCCTTTGAGCTACTGGAGCTATAACCGCTCCCTTGATCATGTATTGCAAGCGACTGGAGCATTCCAACCACTCCCACAGGCCTTTCTGCACATGACTAGGGCTTAGGCTTAGTAAAACATCAACCTATTAGCTTTGAATCTCTTCCACCTATTCCATAATGTTCTCCAGCACCTTAACACTCCTCCAAGATTTTGCAACAAGTCTTCACCTAATGAAATCGGCCAACAACAAGTCAGTGACATGTTAGGCCTATTTTTCCAGCTATAACAGCAAGACCAACACCTTGAGCTCCTCAAGCAGTAACCACAACATCTATGACACCTCCAACACCTATAGCAACATCTCCAATCCCTATAGCGACATCTCCAAATCCTGAAGCATCAACATCATGTCAACTAACATCCCCTAATGCTGGTGGATCACTTCCAACACAAATAACCAAAACACAACACATGAAGAAGCAATTCAATGTTTCCAATATATGTAGAGACATATGCAACAACAAGAACAACTCTCCAATGTCCTGCATCAACAACATCTCCAACCAACTCAACATGAATGGAATCAATCACCTTAGTAGCAACAACATCATCAAATAACCTCTGCTAGATCTATTCATAGGATATTGACATCAATTCCAACTAACGAGACCATCAACCAATCATCCATCACCAAGTCATCATCATTCACACATATGAACAACAACGTTTCCAACTTGTTGACATCAATTACAACACTACAATTCCAAAAGAATCACCCTTTGGGATTGATGTCAACCTCCATCCAACATGTGAGTTTGATCTCTAACCATCCAAATCTCTCCTAATTCTCTCCCCTTTCGGGTCAATGGAAAAGGGTCAAATCCATATGAATAGGCCACAATAACTGATGTACATATTGTAGAATACATCTCTACATGGATGAAATATAATGCAAGCAATGATGATCCATGTCTCCATATAAATAGTAAGAAGCATAATATAAAAATCATCATTCATAGCAGAATATCAACCAACAAATACTAGCAGCAAGAAACATATGCCAACATAAGGGAACCATAAGAAACATATGCAACATCATCATAATATGCAACATTGAGTAGAAACAAATATAACATCAATATGCATATGCATATGAGCAAAAAAAAATAGTCTATGCAAAAGAAACATTAACTCATTATCTCATCCATCCAACATCACATGAGAAACAACATATATATCATCATCTCTCATCCATGTAAATGCATACTATAGGAAGAAACATATTATATCCATGCAACCACAACACATGACTCATCCATCAAACACATATCAACAACATGCGTCATTCATCTAGAAATAGAAACATAAGCAATGAAGTATATAAATTCTAGATGATCCATCTAGCAAAATGTGACAATAGCTATAAATATCATCCTACATAAACATTTCCAACATTCTACAAAACCATTACGATTAAAATATTCTCCACATAGGTACAACAATAAGATCATATAATCACAGTATCATGGTAATATACCATAAAGGCAACAACAAATATATCATCATCGACATGATGATCATCAACCATCAACATAAGCTTTGAGATGCTCTTCAACATCCTGCGACAAAAATGTCTCCAACCAACTCAATGTGGCTAGAATCCATCTTCTCATCATCTAAAACATCATCAAATAACCTCCACTAGGTCTAGTTATTGTAGGCTTTTACACCATACAGAAATTACCTTCATACGAATTCTAAAACACAGAAAATAAACAATGCGAGAGCATAACACATAAAACACATATACACAGAGATTTTCCCCTGGATCCAAAAACAAGGACTACCAGCTTGAGTCTTCATTATATTCCTTTCAATGTTACAATACATATTTATAGATGCCTAAGCATCCAATACCATGGAAAGAAAACCATCGCTTCCAAAACCATGGACCAAAAACCATCGCGTCCAAAACCATGTGCGAAAATCATGTACAAAACCATAGGTAGGTCTGCCCAACCTAACATTGGGCCAAAAACAAAATTTTCTGGGGCGCTCCCCTAGACACCATAGAGTGGGGTTACCTACACCCCTCAAACCCCCTATGACTCCCTGCTATGCAATTAGTGCAATGAAGGGGGGGCTCTGCCCCCCTTCTAACCCCCTAGTTAACTACGTGGGCTAGTCATGGAAAGAATATAACACAACCAAACATCCTCCAACTTTTTATTTTCTTTCCACAAGGGACCGTAAGAGAGCTTAGTCATTTATCCATCCCTGCAACACCCATTGTTTCTCTACACCAAGATAACTTATTAGAGCTCATAGATTTTTTCAATGCATCTATAGTATTCTTCAAAGTGTCAACCTTTACTAGCAACACCATTTTGTCTTCTATCATATCCCTCACAAAGTGATACTGAACATCAATGTGCTTTGTCTTTGAATGGTAAGTATGGTTCTTTGCCAAGAAAATTGCACTTTAGCTATCACAGTCTATACTTATAGCTCCTTGTACTAACCCCATACTTGAACATAATCTTTGCAACCAAACTATTTCCTTGCTTCCATGAGTGGCTTCCATGTATTCTGCCTCTGTAGTTGATAGTGCCACTATAGATTGTTTCTTACTCATCCAACTGACTACACCTCCAAATAGGTTAAACACATACCCACTTGTAGATCTTCTCTGATCTAGATCTCTATCCTAGTCCGCATCAACAAATCCATGGATATCCAAAACTCTATCCAATCTTGGTCTTCCTTTGTAGCACAAACCATAATCACTAGTGCCACGCAAATACCTAAAAACCCACTTCACTACTATCCAATGCTCCTTCTTTTCTTTTGACATAAACTCACTGAATACTCCCACTCCATGTCTAATGTCTGGTCTAGTAAAAACCATCACATACATCAGGCTACCGACTGCACTTGCATATGGAACACGGGACATATCCTCTTCCTCTTCTTGTGTATTAGGACACTCTTCAACAGATAACTTTCCACCTACAAGAATACGAACCTTCACTAGTTTACTATCCTACATATTAAACCTCTGTAATATTGTCTCGACATACTTCCTCTCATTTAACCAGAGCTTTTTCTTTGCCTCATCTCTTTTAATTTCCATGCCCAAAATATAGTTTACAACACCAAGATATTTCATATCGAATTTTGAGGACCATTCGGTCTTCAAATCCTAGATAATTTCTTTGTCATTTACTACCAACATATCATCCACATACAATACCAGATAAATAACATGGTCACCAATTAATTTAAAATACACAACATGATCTACTTTGCTTCTGGTGAAGCCAAGAACCTGTATAAATGTATAAAATTTCTAATACCACATCCTTGGTAACTGTTTTAACCCATACATTAACTTCTTTAACTTGTATACCAATTATTTCTTACCCTTCACCACAAAGCCTTCAGGTTGCTTCATGTAGATCTCCTCTTCTAGATCCCCATGAAGAAATGT